>JBBPBO010001984.1:39302892-39324879 GCA_037974295.1 Cicer cuneatum | reverse complement strand
TGGAATGCACAAAAAGACGTAAATGTTCATCCAATGACACAAACGCACTTATTGGATGAACTACATTCCTTAACAACGAAAAGTGATTAGAATAACCGTTGGAATGCACAAAATGACGTAAATGTTCATCCAATGACACAAATGCACTCATTATATGAACTACATTCCTTAAGAACGAAAAGTCATTAGAATAAGCCTTGGAATGCACAAAATGACGTAAATGTTCATCCAACGACACAAACAAACTTATTGGATGAACTGCGTTCCTTATGAACGAAAAGTGATTAGAATAAGCCTTGGAATGCACAAAATGACGTAAATGTTCATCCAATGACACAAATGCACTCATTGGATGAACTACATTCCTTAAACACGAATAGTAATTAGAATAAGCCTTGGAATGCACAAAATGACGTAAATGTTCATCCAATGACACAAACGCACTTATTGGTTGAACTACATTCCTTAAGATTGAAAAGTGATTATAATAAGCCTTGGAATACACAAAATGACGTTAATGTTTATCCAATGACACAAACGCACTTATTGGATGAACTACATTCCTTAAGAAAGAAAAGTGATTAGAATATGCCTTGGAATGCACAAAATGACGTAAATGTTCATCCAATGACACAAACGTAGTTTTTGGATGAACTACATTCCTTAAGAACGAAAAGTGATTAGAATAAGCCTTAGGATGCACAAAATGACGTAAATGTTAAATTAATCACACAAACGCACTTATTGGATAAACAACATTGGTTAAGAACGAAAGTTAATTAGACAAAGCATTGGAATGCACAAAATGACGTAAATGTTAAATTAATGACACAAACGCACTTATTTGATGAACTACATTCCTTTCAAACGAAAAGTGATTAGAATAAGCCTTGGAATGCACAAAATTACGTAAATGTTCAACTTATGACACAAACGCACTCATTGGAGGAACTACATTCCATGTCAACAAAAACTGATCAGAATAAGCCTTGGAATGCACAAAAAGACGTAAACGTTCATCCAATGACACAAACGCACTTATTGGATGAACTACATTCCTTAACAACGAAAAGTGATTAGAATAAGCCTTGGAATGCACAAAATAACGTAAATGTTCATCAAATGACACAAATGCACTCATTGGATGAACTACATTCCTTATCAACGGAAAGTGATTAGAATAAGCCTTGGAATGCACAAAATGACGTAAATGTTCATCCAATGACACAAACACACTTATTGGATGAACTACATTCCTTCACAACGAAAAGTGATTAGAATAACCGTTGGAATGCACAAAATGACGTAAATGTTCATCCAATGACACAAATGCACTCATTGGATGAACTACATTCCTTAAGAACGAAAAGCCATTAGAATAAGCCTTGGAATGCACAAAACGACGTAAATGTTCATCCAACGACACAAACAAACTTATTGGATGAACTGCGTTCCTGATGAACGAAAAGTGATTAGAATAAACCTTGGAATGCACAAAATGACGTAAATGTTCATCCAATGACACAGATGCACTCGTTGGATGAACTACATTCCTTAAACACGAAAAGTAATTAGAATAAGCCTTGGAATGCACAAAATGACGTAAATGTTCATCCAATGACACAAACGCACTTATTGGTTGAACTACATTCCTTAAGATTGAAAAGTGATTAGAATAAGCCTTGGAATGCACAAAATGACGTAAATGTTTTTCCAATGACACAAATGCACTTATTGGATGAACTACATTCCTTAAGAACGAAAAGTGATTAGAATATGCCTTGGAATGCACAAAATGACGTAAATGTTCATCCAATGACAGAAACGCACTTTTGGGATGAACTACATTCCTTAAGAACGAAAAGTGATTAGAATAAGCCTTAGGATGCACAAAATGACGTAAATGCTAAATTAATCACACAAACGTACTTATTGGATGAACAACATTGCTTAAGAACGAAAAGTGATTAGACAAAGCATTGGAATGCACAAAATGACGTAAATGTTAAATTAATGACACAAACGCACTTATTTGATGAACTACATTCCTTTAAAACGAAAAGTGATTAGAATAAGCCTTGAAATGCACAAAATTACGTAAATGTTCAACTTATGACACAAACGCACTCGTTGGATGAACTACATTCCATGTCAACAAAAAGTTATCAGAATAAGCCTTCGAATGCACAAAAAGACGTAAATGTTCATCCAATGACACAAACGCACTTATTGGATGAACTACATTCCTTAACAACGAAAAGTGATTAGAATAAGCCTTGGAATGCACAAAATGACGTAAATGTTCATCCAATGACACAAATGCACTCATTGGATGAACTACATTCCTTAAGAACGAAAAGCCATTAGAATAAGCCTTGGAATGCACAAAACGACGTAAATGTTCATCCAACGACACAAACAAACTTATTGGATGAACTGTGTTCCTGATGAACGAAAAGTGATTAGAATAAACCTTGGAATGCACAAAATGACGTAAATGTTCATCCAATGACACAGATGCACTCGTTGGATGAACTACATTCCTTAAACACGAAAAGTAATTAGAATAAGCCTTGGAATGCACAAAATGACGTAAATGTTCATCCAATGACACAAACGCACTTATTGGTTGAACTACATTCCTTAAGATTGAAAAGTGATTAGAATAAGCCTTGGAATGCACAAAATGACGTAAATGTTTTTCCAATGACACAAATGCACTTATTGGATGAACTACATTCCTTAAGAACGAAAAGTGATTAGAATATGCCTTGGAATGCACAAAATGACGTAAATGTTCATCCAATGACAGAAACGCACTTTTGGGATGAACTACATTCCTTAAGAACGAAAAGTGATTAGAATAAGCCTTAGGATGCACAAAATGACGTAAATGCTAAATTAATCACACAAACGTACTTATTGGATGAACAACATTGGTTAAGAACGAAAAGTGATTAGACAAAGCATTGGAATGCACAAAATGACGTAAATGTTAAATTAATGACACAAACGCACTTATTTGATGAACTACATTCCTTTAAAACGAAAAGTGATTAGAATAAGCCTTGAAATGTACAAAATTACGTAAATGTTCAACTTATGACACAAACGCACTCGTTGGATGAACTACATTCCATGTCAACAAAAAGTTATCAGAATAAGCCTTCGAATGCACAAAAAGACGTAAATGTTCATCCAATGACACAAACGCACTTATTGGATGAACTACATTCCTTAACAACGAAAAGTGATTAGAATAAGCCTTGGAATGCACAAAATGACGTAAATGTTCATCCAATGACACAAATGCACTCATTGGATGAACTACATTCCTTAAGAACGAAAAGTCATTAGAATAAGCCTTGGAATGCACAAAATGACGTAAATCTTCATCCAATGAGACAAACGCACATATTGGATGAACTACATTCCTTAACAACGAAAAGTGATTAGAATAAGCCTTGGAATGCACAAAATGACGTAAATGTTCATCCAATGACACAAACGCACTCATTGGATGAACTACATTCCTTAACAACGAAAAGTGATTAGAATAAGCCTTGGAATGCACAAAATGACGTAAATGTTCATCCAACGACACAAACAAACTTATTGGATGAACTGCGTTCCTTATGAACGAAGAGTGATTAGAATAAGCCTTGGAATGCACAAAATGACGTAAATATTCATCCAATGACACAAACGCACTTATTGGACGAACAACAGAAGTTAAGAACGAAAAGTGATTAGTATAAGCCTTGGAATGCTCAAATTGACGTAAATGTTTAATTAATGACACAACCGCAATTATTGGATGAACTACATTCCTGAAGACCGAAAAGTGATTAGAATCAAGCCTTGGAATGCACAAAATGACGTAAATGTTCAACTTATGACACAAACGCACTCATTGGATGAACTGCATTCCTTATCAACAAAAAGTGATCAGAATAAGCCTTGGAATGCTCAAAATGACGTAAATGTTCATCCAATGACTCAAACGCACTCATTGGATGAACTACATTCCTTAACAATGAAAAGTGATTAGAATAAGTCTTGGAATGCACAAAAAGACGTAAATGTTCATCCAACGACACAAACAAACTTATTGGATGAACTGCGTTCCTTATGAACGAAAAGTGATTAGAATAAGCCTTGGAATGCACAGAATGACGTAAATGTTTATCCAATGACACAAATGCACTCATTGGATGAACTACATTCCTTAAACACGAAAAGTAATTAGAATAAGCCTTGGAATGCACAAAATGACGTAAATGTTCATCTAATGACACAAACGCACTTATTGGTTGAACTACATTCCTTAAGATTGAAAAGTGATTAGAATAAGCCTTGGAATGCACAAAATGACGTAAATGTTCATCCAATGACACAAACGCACTTATTGGATGAACTACATTCCTTAACAACGAAAATGATTAGAATAAGCCTTGGAATGCACAAAATGACGTAAATGTTCATCCAACGACACAAACGCACTCATTGGATGAACTACATTCCTTAACAACGAAAAGTGATTAGAATAAGCCTTGAATGCACAAAATGACTTAAGTGTTCATCCAACGACACAAACACAGTTATTGGTTGAACTGCGTTCCTTAAGAACGAAAAGTCATTAGAATAATCCTTAGGACGCACAAAATGACGTAAATGTTAAATTAATGACACAAACGCAGTTATTGGATGAACAACATTGGTTAAAAACGAAAAGTGATTAGAATAAGCCTTGTAATGCACAAAATGAAGTAAATGTTCATCCAATGACACAAACGCACTCATTGGTTGAACTACATTCCTTAAGATTGAAAAGTGATTAGAATAAACCTTGGAATGCACAAAATGATGTAAATGTTCATCCAATGACAAAAACGCACTTATTGGATGAACAACATTGGTTAAGAACAAAAAGTGATTAGAATAAGCCTTGGAATGCACAGAATGATGTAAATGTAAAATTAATGACACAAACGCACTTATTGGATGTACTTCATTCCTAAAGAACGAAAAGTGATTAGAAAAAGCCTTAGGATGCACAAAATGACGTAAATGTTAAATTCATGACACAAACGCACTTATTGGATGAACAACATAACTTAAGAACGAAAAGTCATTAGAATAAGCGTTGGAATGCACAAAATGACGTAAATGTTAAATTAATGCCACAAACGCACTTATTGGATGAACTACATTCCTTAACAAGGAAAAGTGATTTGAATATGCCTTGAAAAGCACAGAATGACGTAATTGTTCATCCAATGACACAAACGCACTTATTGGATGAACTACATTCCTTTAAAATGAAAAGTGATTCGAATAAGCCTTGCAATGCACAAAATGACGTAAATGTTCATCCATTGACACAAACGCACTCATTGGATGAACTACATTCCTTAACAACAAACAGTAATTAAAATAAGCCTTGAAAAGCACAAAATGACGTAAACGTTCATCCATTGACACAAACGCACTCATTGGATGAACTACATTCGTTAACAATGAAAAGTGATTAGAATAAGCCTTGGAATGCACACAATGACGTAAATGTTCAACTTATGACACAAATGCACTCATTGGATGAACTACATTCCTTATCAACAAAAAGTGATCAGAATAAGCCTTGGAATGCTCAAGATGACGTAAATGTTTATGCAATGACTCAAACGCACTCATTGGATGAACTACATTCCTTAACAATGAAAAGTGGTCAGAATAAGCCTTGGAATGCACAAAAAGACGTAAATGTTCATCCAATGACACAAACGCACTTATTGGATGAACTACATTCCTTAACAACGAAAAGTGATTAGAATAAGCCTTGGAATGCACTAAATTACGTAAATGTTCATCCAATGACACAAATGCACTCATTGGATGAACTACATTCCTTAAGAACGAAAAGTCATTAGAATAAGCCTTGGAATGCACAAAATGACGTAAATGTTCATCCAATGACACAAACGCACTTATTGGATGAACTACATTCCTTAAGAACGAAAAGTGATTAGAATAAGCCTTGGAATGCACAAAATGACGTAAATCTTCATCCAATGTCACAAACGCACTCATTGGATGAACTACATTCCTTAACAACGAAAAGTGATTAGAACAAACCTAGGAATGCACAAAATGACGTGATTGTTAAATTAATGACACAAACACACTTATTGGATGAACTACATTCTTTAAGAACAAAAAGTGATTAGAATAAGTCTTGGAATGCATAAAATGACGTAAATGTTCATCCAATGACACAAACACACTCATTGGTTGATCTACATTCCTTAAGATTAAAAAGTGATTAGAATAAGCGTTGGAATGCACAAAATGACGTAAATGTTCATCCAATGACACAAACGCACTTATTGGATGAACTCCATTCCTTAAGAACGAAAAGTGATTAGAATATGCCATAGGATGCACAAAATGACGTAAATGTTAAATTAATGATACAAACGCACTTATTGGATGAACTACAATGGTTAAGAAGGAAAAGTGATTTGAATAAGCCTTGCAATGCACAAAATGACGTAAATGTTAAATTAATGACACAAACGCACTTATATGATGAACTACATTATTTAAGAACGAAATGTGATTAGAATAAGCCTTGGAATGCACAAAATGACGTAAATGTTCAACTTATGACACAAACACACTCATTGGATGAACTACATTCCTTATCAACAAAAAGTGATCAGAATAATTCTTGGAATGCACAAAATGACGTAAATGTTCATCCAATGGCACAAACGCACTTATTGGATGAACCACATTCCTTAATAATGAAAAGTGATTTGAATAAGCCTTGGAATGCAGAAAATGAAGTAAATGTTCATCCAATCACACAAACGCACTTATTGGATGAACAACATTCGTTAAGAACGAAAAGTGATTAGAATAAGCATTGGAATGCACAAAATGATGTAAATGTAAAATTAATGACACAAACGCACTTATTGGATGAACAACATTCCTTAAGAATGAAAAGTGATTAGAATAAGCCTTAGGATGCACAAAATGACGTAAATGTTAAATTAATGACTCAAACACACTTATTGGATGAACAACATTGGTTAAGAAGGAAAAGTGATTCGAATAAGCCTTGCATTGCACAAAATGACGTAAATGTTAAATTAATGACAGAAACGCACTTATTGGATGAACAACATTGGTTAAGAACGAAAAGTGATCAGAATAATTCTTGGAATGCACAAAATGACGTAAATGTTCATCCAATGACACAAACGCACTCATTGGATAAACTACATTCCTTAATAATGAAAAGTGATTAGAATAAGCCTTGAAATGCACAAAATGAAGTAAATGTTCATCCAATGACACAAACGCACTTATTGGATGAACAACATTGGTTAAGAAAGAAAAGTGATTAGAATAAGCCTTGGAATGCACAGAATGATGTAAATGTAAAATTAATGACACAAACGCACTTATTGGACGAACAACATTCCTTAAGAACGAAAAGTGATTAGAATAAGACTTAGGATGCACAAAATGACATAAATTTTAAATTAATGACACAAACACACTTATTGGATGAACAACTTTCCTTAACAATGAAAAGTGATCAGAATAAGCCTTGGAATGCACAAAAACACGTAAATGTTCATCCAATGACACAAACGCACTTATTGGATGAACTACATTCCTTAACAACGAAAAGTGATTAGAATAAGCATTGGAATGCACTAAAATACGTAAATATTCGACCAATGACGCAAATGCACTCATTGGATGAACTTCATCCCTTAACAACGAAAAGTGATTAGAATAAGCCTAGGAATGCACAAAATGACGTAATTGCTAAATTAATGACACAAACGCACTTATTGGATGAACTACATTCCTTAAGAATAATAAGTGATTAGAATAAGTCTTGGAATGCATAAAATGACGTAAATGTTCATCCAATGACACAAACACACTCATTGGTTGATCTACATTCCTTAAGATTAAAAAGTGATTAGAATAAGCCTTGGAATGCACAAAATGACGTAAATGTTCATCCAATGACACAAACACACTTATTGGATGAACTCCATTCCTTAAGATGAACAAAATGACGTAAATGTTAACTTAATGACACAAACGCACTTATTGGATGAACAACATTGGTTAAGAACGAAAAGTCAATAGAATAAGCCTTGGAACGCACAAAATGATGTAAATGTAAAATTAATGACACAACGCACTTATTGGATGAACAACATTCCTTAAGAACGAAAAGTGATTAGAATAAGCCTTAGGATGCAGAAAATGACGTAAATGTTAAATTATTATTGGATGAACAACATTGGTTAGGAACGAAAAGTGATATGAATAAGCCTTGCAATGCACAAAATGACGTAAATGTTAAATTAATGAGAAAAACGCACTTATTGGATGAACTACATGCCTTAAGAAGGAAAAGTGATTAGAATAAGCCTTGGAATGCACAAAATGATGTAAATGTTCAACATATGACACAATCGCACTCATTGGATGAACTTCATTCCTTATCAACAAAAAGTGATCAGAATAAGACTTGGAATGCACAAAATGATGTAAAGGTTCTCCAATGACACAAACGCACTTATTGGATGAACTACATTCCTTAACAACGAAAAGTGATTAGAATAAGCCTTGGAATGCACAAAATGAAGTAAATTATCATCCAATGACACAAACGCACTTATTGGATGAACAACATTGGTTAAGAACGAAAAGTGATTAGAATAAGCCTTGGAATGCACAAAATGATGTAAATGTAAAATTAATGACACAAACGCACTTATAGGATGAACAACATTCCTTAAGAACGGAAAGTGATTAGAATAAGCCTCAGGATGCACAAAATGACGTAAATGTTAAATTAATGACTCAAACACACTTATTGGATGAAAAACATTGGTTAAGAAAGAAAAGTGATTTGAATATGCCTTGGAATGCACAAAATGACGTAAATGTTCATTTTATGACACAAACACATTCATTGGATGAACTACATTCCTTATCAACAAAAAGTGATCAGAATAAGACTTGGAATGCACAAAATGATGTAAATGTTCATCCAATGACACAAACGCACTCATTGGATAAACTACGTTCCTTAATAATAAAAAGTGATTAGAATAAGCCTTGAAATGCACAAAATGAAGTAAATGTTCATTCAATGACACAAACGCACTTATTGGATGAACAACATTGGTTAAGAAAGAAAAGTGATTAGAATAAGCCTAGGAATGCACAGAATGATGTAAATGTAAAATTAATGACACAAACGCACTTATTGGACGAACAACATTCCTTAAGAACGAAAAGTGATTAGAATAAGACTTAGGATGGACAAAATGACGTAAATGTTAAATTAATAACACAAACACACTTATTGGATGCACAACTTTCCTTAACAATGAAAAGTGATCAGAATAAGCCTTGGAATGCACAAAAACACGTAAATGTTCATCCAATGACACAAACGCACTTATTGGATGAACTTCATTCCTTATCAACGAAAAGTGATTAGAATATGCCTTGGAATGCACTAAATTACGTAAATATTCGTCCAATGACACAAATGCACTCATTGGATGAACTTCATTCCTTAAGAACGAAAAGTGATTAGAATAAGCCTTAGGATGCACAAAATGACGTAAATGTTAAATTATTGACATAAACGAACCTATTGGATGAACAACATTGGTTAAGAAAGAATAGTGATTAGAATAAGCGTTGGAATGCACAAAATGACGTAAATGTTAAATTAATGACACAAACGCACTTATTGGATGAACAACATTGGTTAAGAACGAAAAGTGATTAGAATAAGCCTTGGAATGCACAAAATGACGTAAATGTTAAATTCATGACACAAACTTACTTATTGGATGAACAACATTGGTTAAGAAAGAAAAGTGATTAGAATAAGCCTTGGAATGCACAGAATGATGTAAATGTTCAACCAATGACACAAACGCACTTATTGGATAAACTACATTCCTTAATAATGAAAAGTGATTAGTATAAGTCTTGAAATGCACAAAATGAAGTAAATGTTCATCCAATGACACAAACGCACTTATTTGATGAACAACATTGGTTAAGAAAGAAAAGTGATTAGAATAAGCCTTGGAATGCACAGAATGATGTAAATGTAAAATTAACGACACAAACGCACTTATTGGACGAACAACATTCCTTAAGAACGAAAAGTGATTAGAATAAGACTTAGGATGCACAAAATGACGTAAATGTTAAATTAATGACACAAACACACTTATTGGATGAACAACTTTCCTTAACAATGAAAAGTGATCAGAATAAGCCTTGGAATGCACAAAAACACGTAAATGTTCATCCAATGACACAAACGCACTTATTGGATGAACTACATTCGTTATCGACGAAAAGTGATTAGAATAAGACTTGGAATGCACTAAATTACGTAAATATTCGTCCAATGACACAAATGCCCTCATTGGATGAACTTCATTCCTTAAGAACGAAAAGTCATTAGAATAAGCCTTGGAATGCACAAAATGACGTAAATGTTCATCCAATGACACAAATGCACTTACTGGATGAACTACATTCCTTAAGAACGAAAAGTCATTAGAATAAGCCTTGGAATGCACAAAATGACGTAAATGTTCATCCAATGACACAAACTCGCTTATTGAATGAACTACCTTCCTTAAGTAGGAAAAGTAATTAGAATAAGCATTGGGATGCACAAAATGACGTAAATGTTCATCCAATGACAGAAACGCACTCATTGGATAAACTACATTCCTTAATAACGAAAAGTGATTAGAATAAGCCTTGAAATGCACAAAATGAAGTAAATGTTCATCAAATGACACAAACGCACTTATTGGATGAACAACATTGGTTAAGAAAGAAAAGTGATTAGAATAAGCCTTGGAATGCACAGAATGATGTAAATGTAAAATTAATGACACAAACGCACTTATTGGACGAACAACATTCCTTAAGAACGAAAAGTGATTAGAATAAGAATTAGGATGCACAAATTGACGTAAATGTTAAATTAATGACAGAAACACACTTATTGGATGAACAACATTGGTTAAGAAAGAAAAGTTGTTTGAATAAACCTTGGAATGCACAAAATGACGTAAATGTTCAACTTATGACACAAACTTACTTATTGAATGAACAACATTAGTTAAGAACGAAAACTGATTAGAATAAGCCTTGGAATGCACAAAATGACGTAAATGTTAAATTCATGACACAAACTTACTTATTGGATGAAAAACATTCCTTAAGAACGAAAAGTGATTAGAATAAGCCTTGGAATGCACAAAATGAAGTAAATGTTCAACCAATGACACAAACGCACTTATTGGATAAACTACAGTCCTTAGGATGCCCTAAATGACGTAAATGTTAAATTAGAATAAGCCTTAGGATGCACTAAATGACGTAAATGTTAAATTAATGACACAAACGCACCTATTAGATGAACAACATTGGTTAAGAACGAATACTGATTAGAATAAGCCTTGGAATGCACAAAATGACGTAAATGTTAAATTCATGACACAAACTCAGTTATTGGATGAACTACAATCCTTAAGAATGAAAAGTGATTAGAATAAGCCTTGGATTGCACAAAACAACGTAAATGTTCATCCAATGACACAAACACATTCAATGGATGAACTACATTCCTTAACAACGAAAAGTGATTAAAGTAAGCCTTAGGATGCACAAAATGACGTAAATGTTAAATTAATGACACAAACGCTCTTATTGGATTAACAACATTGGTTAAGAACGAAAAGTGATTAGAATAAGCATTGGAATGCACAAAATGACGTAAATGTTCATCCAATGACACAAACGCAACTATTGGATGAAAAACATTGGTTGAGAACGAATAGTGATTAGAATAAGCCTTGGAAAGCACAAAATGGCGTAAATGTTAAATTAATGACACAAACGCACTTACAGGATGAACTACATTACTTAAGAACGAAAAATGATTAGAGTAAGCCTTGGAATGCACCAAACGACGTAAATGTTCATCCAATGACACAAACGAATTCATTGGATGAACTACATTCCTTAACAACGAAAAGTGATTAGAATAAGCCTTGGAATGCACAAAATGACGTAAATGTTCATCCAATGACACAAACGCACGTATTGGATGAACTACATTCCTTAATAACGAAAAGTGATTAAAGTAACCCTTAGGATGCACAAAATGACGTAAATGTTAAATTAATGACACAAACGCACTTATTGGATGAACAACATTGGTTAAGAATGAAAAGTGATTAGAATAAGCCTTGGAATGCACAAAATGACGTAAATGTTAAATTCACGATACAAACTTACTTATAGGATGAAAAACATTCCTTAAGAACGAAAAGTGATTAGAATAAGCCTTGGAATGCACAAAATGAAGTAAATGTTCAACCAATGACACAAACGCACTTATTGGATAAACTACATTCCTTAGGAACGAAAACTGATAAGAATAAGCCTTAGGATGCACTAAATGACGTAAATGTTAAATTAATGACACAAACGCACCTATTAGATGAACAACATTGGTTAAGAACGAATAGTGATTAGAATAAGCCTTGGAATGCACAAAATGACGTAAATGTTAAATTCATGACACAAACTCACTTATTGGATGAACTACAATCCTTAAGAACGAAAAGTGATTAGAATAAGCCTTGGATTGCACAAAACAACGTAAATGTTCATCCAATGACACAAACACATTCATTGGATGAACTACATTCCTTTACAAGGAAAAGTGATTAAAGTAAGCCTTAGGATGCACAAAATGACGTAAATGTTAAATTAATGACACAAACGCACTTATTGGATGAACAACATTGGTTAAGAATGAAAAGTGATTAGAATAAGCCTTGGAATGCACAAAATGACGTAAATGTTAAATTAATGACACAAACGCACTTACAGGATGAACTACATTACTTAAGAACGAAAAATGATTAGAGTAAGCCTTGGAATGCACGAAACGACGTAAATGTTCATCCAATGACACAAACGCATTCATTGGATGAACTACATTCCTTAACAACGAAAAATGATTAGAATAAGCCTTGGAATGCACAAAATGACGTAAATGTTCATCCAATGACACAAACGTACGTATTGGATGAACTACATTCCTTAACAATGAAAAGTGATTACAGTAAGCCTTAGGATGCACAAAATGACGTAAATGTTAAATTAATGACACAAACGCACTTATTGGATGAACTACATTCATTAAGAACAAAAAATGAATAGAATAAGCCTTGGAATGCACAAAACAACTTAAATGTTCATCCAATGACACAAACACATTCATTGGATGAACTACATTCCCTAAATTCATGACACAAAATTACTTATTGGAGGAAAAACATTCCTTAAGAACGAAAAGTGATTAGAATAAGCCTTGGAATGCACAAAATGAAGTAAATTCATGACACAAACTCACTTATTGGATGAACTACAATCCTTAAGAATGAAAAGTGATTAGAATAAGCCTTGGAATGCACAAAATGACGTAAATGTTAAATTCATGATACAAAATTACTTATAGGATGAAAAACATTCCTTAAGAACGAAAAGTGATTAGAATAAGCATTGGAATGCACAAAATGAAGTAAATGTTCAACCAATGACACAAACGCACTTATTGGATAAACTGCAGTCCTTAGGAACGAAAAGTGATTAGAATAAGCCTTAGGATGCACTAAATGACGTAAATGTTAAATTAATGACACAAACGCACCTATTAGATGAACAAAATTGGTTAAGAACGAATAGTGATTAGAATAAGCCTTGGAATGCACAAAATGATGTAAATGTTAAATTAATGACACAAACACATTCATTGGATGAACTACATTCCTTAACAACGAAAAGTGATTAGAATAAGCCTTGGAATGCACAAAATGACGTAAATGTTCATCCAATGACACAAACGCACTAATTGGATGAACTACATTCCTTAACAACGAAAAGTGATTAAAGTAAGCCTTAGGATGCACAAAATGGCGTAAATGTTAAATTGATGAAACAAACGCACTTATTGGATGAACAACATTGGTTAAGAACGAAAAGTGATTAGAATAAGCCTTGGAATGCACAAAATGACGTAAATGTTAAATTCATGACACAAACTTACTTATTGGATGAAAAACATTCCTTAAGAACGAAAAGTGATTAGAATAAGCCTTGGAATGCACAAAATGAAGTAAATGTTCAACCAATGACACAAACGCACTTATTGGATAAACTACATTCCTTAAGAACGAAAAGTGATTAGAATAAGCCTTAGGATGCACAAAATGATTTAAATGTTAAATTAATGACACAAACGCACCTATTAGATGAACAACATTGGTTAAGAACGAATAGTGATTAGAATAAGCCTTGGAATGCACAAAATGACGTAAACGTTAAATTCATGACACAAACTCACTTATTGGAGGAACTACAATCCTTATGAACGAAAAGTGATTAGAATAAGCCTTGGATTGCACAAAATGACGTAAATGTTCAACCAATGGCACAAACGCACTTATTGGATGAACTACATTCCTTAATAACGAAAAGTGATTAGAATAAGACTTAGGATGCACAAAATGACGTAAATGTTAAATTATTGACATAAACGCACCTATTGGATGAACAACATTGGTTAAGAAAGAATAGTGATTAGAATAAGCCTTGGAATGCACAAAATGACGTAAATATTTTATTAATGACACAAATGCACTTATTGGATGAACTACATTCCTTAAGAACGAAAAATGATTTGAATAAGCCTTGGTATGCACAAAACAATGTAAATATTTTATTAATGACACAAACGCACTTATTGGATGAACAACATTCATTAAGAACATAAAATGATTAGAATAAGCCTTGGAATGCACAAAACAACGTAAATGTTTATCCAATGACACAAACACATTCATTGGATGAACTACATTCCTTAACAACGAAAAGTGATTAAAGTAAGCCTTAGGATGCACAAAATGGCGTAAATTTTAAATTAATGACACAAACGCACTTATTGAATGAACAACATTGGTTAAGAACGAAAAGTGATTAGAATAAGCCTTGGAATGCACAAAATGACGTAGTTGTTAAATTAATGACACAAACGCACTTTTGGATGAACTACACTCCTTAAGAACGAAAAATGATTAGAATAAGCCTTGGAATGCAAAAAACGACGTAAATGTTCATCCAATGACACAAACGCACTCGTTGGATGAACTACATTCCTTAACAACGAAAAGTGATTAGAATAAGCCTTGGAATGCACAAAATGACGTAAATGTTCATCCAATGACACAAACGCACTAATTGGATAAACTACATTCCTTAACAACGAAAAGTGATTCAAAGTAAGCCTTAGGATGCACAAAATGACGTAAATGTTAAATTAATGACACAAACGCACTTATTGGATGAACAACATTGGTCAAGAACGCAAAGTGATTAGAATAAGCCTTGGAATTCACAAAACGACATAAATGTTAAATTCATGACACAAACTTACTTATTGGATGAACTACATTCCTTTAAAACGAAAAGTGATTAGAATAAACCTTGGAATGCACAAGATGACGTAAATGTTCATCCAATGACACAAACGCACTTATTGGATGAACTACATTCCATAAGAACGAAAAGTGATTAGAATTAGCCTTAGGATGCACAAAATGACGTAAAATATTAAATTAATGACACAAACGCACCTATTGGATGAAAAACATTGGTTAAGAACGAATAGTGATTAGAATAAGCCTTGGAAAGCACAAAATGGCGTAAATGTTAAATTAATGACACAAACGCACTTACAGGATGAACTACACTACTTAAGAACGAAAAATGATTAGAGTAAGCCTTGGAATGCACGAAACGACGTAAATGTTCATCCAATGACACAAACGCATTCATTGGATGAACTACATTCCTTAACAACGAAAAATGATTAGA
This sequence comes from Cicer cuneatum, assembly GCA_037974295.1. Taxonomy (NCBI): domain Eukaryota; kingdom Viridiplantae; phylum Streptophyta; class Magnoliopsida; order Fabales; family Fabaceae; genus Cicer; species Cicer cuneatum. Next base: position 39,308,844 of record JBBPBO010001984.1, on the reverse strand, counting down.
ATAAGCCTTGGAATGCACAAAATGACGTAAATGTTCATCCAATGACACAAACGCACGTATTGGATGAATTACATTCCTTAACAATGAAAAGTGATTAAAGTAAGCCTTAGGATGCACAAAATGACGTAAATGTTAAATTAATGACACAAACACACTTATTGGATGAACTACATTCCTTAAGAACGAAAAATGATTAGAATAGGTCTTGGTATGCACAAAACAACATAAATGTTCATCCAATGACAAAAACACATTCATTGGATGAACTACATTCCTTAACAACGAAAAGTGATTAGAAAAAGCTTTGGAATGCACAAAATGACGTAAATGTTTTATTAATGACACAAACGCACTTATTGGATGAACTACATTCATTAAGAACAAAAAATGAATAGAATAAGCCTTGGAATGCACAAAACAACGTAAATGTTCATCCAATGACACAAACACATTCATTGGATGAACTACATTCCTTAACAACGAAAAGTGAATAAAGTAAGCCTTAGGATGCACAAAATGGCGTAAATGTTAAATTCATGACACAAACGCACTTATTGAATGAACAACATTGGTTAAGAACTAAAAGTGATTAGAATAAGCCTTGAAATGCACAAAATGACGTAGTTGTTAAATTAATGACACAAACGCACTTATTGGATGAACTACACTCCTTAAGAACGAAAAGTGATTAGAATAAGCCTTGGAATGCAAAAACCGACGTAAATGTTCATCCAATGACACAAACGCACTCGTTGGATGAACTACATTCCTTAACAACGAAAAGTGATTAGAATAAGCCTTGGAATGCACAAAATGACGTAAATGTTCATCCAATGACACAAACGCACTAATTGGATGAACTACATTCCTTAACAACGAAAAGTGATTAAAGTAAGCCTTAGGATGCACAAAATGACGTAAATGTTAAATTAATGACACAAACGCACTTATTGGATGAACAACATTGGTCAAGAACGCAAAGTGATTAGAATAAGCCTTGGAATGCACAAAACGACATAAATGTTAAATTCATGACACAAACTTACTTATTGGATGAACTACATTCCTTTAAAACGAAAAGTGATTAGAATAAACCTTGGAATGCACAAGATGACGTAAATGTTCATCCAATGACACAAACGCACTTATTGGATGAACTACATTCCTTAACAATGAAAAGTGATTAAAGTAAGCCTTAGGATGCACAAAATGACGTAAATGTTAAATTAATGACACAAACACACTTATCGGATGAACTACATTCCTTAAGAACGAAAAATGATTAGAATAAGTCTTGGTATGCACAAAACAACATAAATGTTCATCCAATGACAAAAACACATTCATTGGATGAACTACATTCCTTAACAACGAAAAGTGATTAGAAAAAGCTTTGGAATGCACAAAATGACGTAAATGTTTTATTAATGACACAAACGCACTTATTGGATGAACTACATTCATTAAGAACAAAAAATGAATAGAATAAGCCTTGGAATGCACAAAACAACGTAAATGTTCATCCAATGACACAAACACATTCATTGGATGAACTACATTCCCTAACAACGAAAAGTGAATAAAGTAAGCCTTAGGATGCACAAAATGGCGTAAATGTTAAATTCATGACACAAACGCACTTATTGAATGAACAACATTGGTTAAGAACGAAAAGTGAGTAGAATAAGCCTGCGAATGCACAAAATGACGTAATTGTTAAATTAATGACACAAACGCACTTATTGGATGAACTACACTCCTTAAGAACGAAAAGTGATTAGAATAAGCCTTGGAATGCAAAAAACGACGTAAATGTTCATCCAGTGACACAAACGCACTCATTGTATGAACTACATTCCTTAACAACGAAAAGTGATTAGAATAAGCCTTGGAATGCAAAAAACGACGTAAATGTTCATCCAATGACACAAACGCACTCATTGTATGAACTACATTCCTTAACAACGAAAAGTGATTAGAATAAGCCTTGGAATGCACAAAATGACGTATATGTTAAATTAATGACACAAACAAACTTATTGGATGAACAACATTGGTTAAGAAAGAAAAGTTGTTTGAATAAGCCTTGGAATGCACAAAATGACGTAAATGTTCAACTTATGACACAAACTTACTTATTGAATGAACAACATTAGTTAAGAACGAAAACTGATTAGAATAAGCCTTGGAATGCACAAAATGACGTAAATGTTAAATTCATGACACAAACTTACTTATTGGAGGAAAAACATTCCTTAAGAACGAAAAGTGATTAGAATAAGCCTTGGAATGCATAAAATGAAGTAAATTCATGACACAAACTCACTTATTGGATGAACTACAATCCTTAAGAATGAAAAGTGATTAGAATAAGCCTTGGAATGCACAAAATGACGTAAATGTTAAATTCATGATACAAAATTACTTATAGGATGAAAAACATTCCTTAAGAACGAAAAGTGATTAGAATAAGCCTTGGAATGCACAAAATGAAGTAAATGTTCAACCAATGACACAAACGCACTTATTGGATAAACGGCAGTCCTTAGGAACGAAAAGTGATTAGAATAAGCCTTAGGATGCACTAAATGACGTAAATGTTAAATTAATGACACAAACGCACCTATTAGATGAACAAAATTGGTTAAGAACGAATAGTGATTAGAATAAGCCTTGGAATGCACAAAATGACGTAAACGTTAAATTCATGACACAAACTCACTTATTGGAGGAACTACAATCCTTATGAACGAAAAGTGATTAGAATAAGCCTTGGATTGCACAAAATGACGTAAATGTTCAACCAATGGCACAAACGCACTTATTGGATGAACTACATTCCTTAATAACGAAAAGTGATTAGAAAAAGACTTAGGATGCACAAAATGACGTAAATGTTAAATTATTGACATAAACGCACCTATTGGATGAACAACATTGGTTAAGAAAGAATAGTGATTAGAATAAGCCTTGGAATGCACAAAATGACGTAAATGTTTTATTAATGACACAAATGCACTTATTGGATGAACTACATTCCTTAAGAACGAAAAATGATTAGAATAAGCCTTGGTATGCACAAAACAATGTAAATATTTTATTAATGACACAAACGCACTCATTGGATGAACTACATTCCTTAACAACGAAAAGTGATTAGAATAAGCCTTGGAATGCACAAAATGACGTAAATGTTCATCCAATGACACAAACGCACTAATTGGATGAACTACATTCCTTAACAACGAAAAGTGATTAAAGTAAGCCTTAGGATGCACAAAATGACGTAAATGTTAAATTGATGAAACAAACGCACTTATTGGATGAACAACATTGGTTAAGAACGAAAAGTGATTAGAATAAGCCTTGGAATGCACAAAATGACGTAAATGTTAAATTCATGACACAAACTTACTTATTGGATGAAAAATATTCCTTAAGAACGAAAAGTGATTAGAATAAGCCTTGGAATGCACAAAATGAAGTAAATGTTCAACCAATGACACAAACGCACTTATTGGATAAACTACATTCCTTAAGAACGAAAAGTGATTAGAATAAGCCTTAGGATGCACAAAATGATTTAAATGTTAAATTAATGACACAAACGCACCTATTAGATGAACAACATTGGTTAAGAACGAATAGTGATTAGAATAAGTCTTGGAATGCACAAAATGACGTAAACGTTAAATTCATGACACAAACTCACTTATTGGAGGAACTACAATCCTTATGAACAAAAAGTGATTAGAATAAGCCTTGGATTGCACAAAATGACGTAAATGTTCAACCAATGGCACAAACGCACTTATTGGATGAACTACATTTCTTAATAACGAAAAGTGATTAGAATAAGACTTAGGATGAACATTTACGTTTGTGTCGTTGGATGAACATTTACGTCATTTTGTGCTTTCCATGGCTTATTCTAATCACTTTTCTTTGTTAAGGAATGTAGTTCATCCAATGACTATGTTTGTGTCATTGGATGAATATTTACGCCGTTTTGTGCATTCCAAAGTTTATTCTAATCACTTTTCATTCTTAAGGAATGTAGTTCGTCCAATAGGTGCGTTTGTGTCATTGGATGAACATTTACGTCCCTTTGTGCATTCCAAGGCTTATTCTAATCACTTTTTGTTCTTAACCAATGTTGTTCATCCAATAAGTGCGTTTCTGTCATTAATTTAACATTTACGTGATTTTGTGCTTTCCAAGGCTTATTCTAATCACTTTTCGTTCTTAACCAATGTTGTTCATCCAATAAGTGCGTTTCTGTCATTAATTTAACATTTACGTGATTTTGTGCTTCCCAAGGCTTATTCTAATCACTTTTCGTTCTTAACCAATGTTGTTCATCCAATAAGTGCGTTTGTGTCATTGGATGGACATTTACGTCATTTTGTGCATTCCAAGACTTATTCGAATCGCTTTTCGTTCTTAACCAATGTTGGTCATCCAATATGTGCGTTTGTGTCATTAATTTTACATTTACGTAATTTTGTGCATCCTAAGGCTTACTTTAATCACTTTTCGTTTTTAAGGAATGTAGTTCATCCAATAAGTGTATTTTTGTCATTGAATGATCATTTACGTCATTTTGTGCATTCCAAGGCTTATTCTAATCTCTTTTCGTTCTTAACCAATGTTGTTCATCCAATAAGTGAGTTTGTGTCATTAATTTAACCTTTAGGTGATTTTGTGCGTTCCAAAGCTTATTCTAATCACTTTTCGTTCTTAACCAATGTTGTTCATCCAATAAATGTGTTTGTGTCATTAATTTAACATTTACGTCATTTTGCGCATTCCAAGGCTTATTCTAATCACTTTTCATTCTTAAGGAATGTTGTTCATCCAATAAGTGCGTTTGTGTCATTAATTTTACATTTACATCATTTGGTGCATTCCAAGGCTTATTCAAATCACTTTTTGTTTTTCACCAATTTTGTTCATCCAATAACTGCGTTTGTGTCATTAATTTAACATTTACGTCAATTTGTGCATCGTAAGGCTTATTTTAATCACTTTTTATTCATAAAGAACGCAGTTCATCCAATAAGTGTGTTTGTGTCGTTGGATTAACATTTACATCACTTTGTGCATTCCAAGGCTTATTCCAATAAGCGCGTTTGTGTCATTAATTTGACATTTACGTCATTTTGTGCATCCCAAGGCTTATTCTAATCACTTTTCGTACTTAAGCAATGTAGTTATCCAATAAGTGCATTTGTGTCATTGGATGAACATTTACGTCATTTTGTGCATCCCAAGGATTATTCTAATCACTTTTCGTACTTAAGGAATGTAGTTTATTCAATAAGCGCATTTGTGTCATTGGATGAACATTTACGTCATTTTCTGAATCCCAAGGCTTATTCTAATAACTTTTCGTACTTAAGGAATGTATTTCATCCAATAAGTGCATTTGTGTCATTGGATGAACATTTACGTCATTTTGTGCATCCCAAGGCTTATTCTAATCACTTTTTGTACTTAAAGAATGTAGTTCATCCAATAAGCGCGTTTGTGTCATTAATTTGACATTTACGTCATTTTGGGCATCCCAAGGCTTATTCTAATCACTTTTCGTACTTAAGGAATGTAGTTATCCAATAATTGCATTTGTGTCATTGGATGATCATTTACGTCATTTTGTGCATCCCAAGGACTATTCTAATCACTTTTCGTACTTAAGGAATGTAGTTTATTCAATAAGCGCATTTGTGTCATTGGATGAACATTTACGTCATTTTTCGCATCCCAAGGCTTATTCTAATCACTTTTTGTTCTTAAGGAATGTAGTTCATCCAATAAATGCATTTGTGTCATTGGATGAACATTTACGTCATTTTGTGCATCCCAAGGCTTATTCTAATCACTTTTCTTACTAAAAGAATGTAGTTCATCCAATAAGCGCGTTTGTGTCATTAATTTTACATTTACGTCATT
>JBBPBO010001984.1:39280849-39302392 GCA_037974295.1 Cicer cuneatum | reverse complement strand
TTATTGGATGAACTACAATCCTTAAGTACGAAAAGTGATTAGAATAAGCCTTGGGATGCACAAAATGACGTAAATGTTCATCCAATGACACAAATGCACTTATTGGATGAACTACATTCCTTAGGTACGAAAAGTGATTAGAATAAGCTTCGGGATGCAAAAAATGACGTAAATGTTCATCCAATGACACAATGCACTTATTGGATGAACTACATTCCTTAAGTACGAAAAGTTATTAGAATAAACCTTAGGATTCACAAAATGACGTAAATGTTAAATTAATGACACAAACGCTCTTCTTGGATGAACTACATTCCTTTTGTACGAAAAGTGATTAGAGTAAGCCTTGGGATTCAAAAAATAACGTAAATGTTAAATTAATGACACAAACGCTCTTATTGAATGAACTACATTCCTTAGGTACGACAAGTAGTTAGAATAAGCCTTCGGATGCAAAAAAATGACGTAAACGTTCACCCAATGAAACAAATGCACTTATTGGATGAACTACATTCCTTAAGTACGAAAAGTTATTAGAATAAGCCTTGGGATTTACAAAATGACGTAAATATTAAATTAATGACACAAACGCTCTTATTGGATGAACTACATTCCTTAAGTACGAAAAGTGATTAGAATAAGCCTTGAGATGCACAAAATGACGTAAATGTAAAATTAATGACACAAACGCGCTTATTGGATGAACTACATTCTTTTAGTAAGAAAAGCGATTAGAATAAGCCTTGGGATGTACAAAATGACGTAAATGTTCATCCAATGACACAAATGCACTTATTGGATGAACTAGATTCCTTAAGAACAAAAAGTGATAAGAATAAGCCTTGGGGTGCAAAAAATGACGTAAATGTTCATGCAATGACACAAATGCGCTTATTGAATAAACTACATTCCTTAAGTACGAAAATTGATTAGAATAATCCTTGGGTTGCACAAAATGACGTAAATGTTCATCCAACAACACAAATGCACTTATTGGATGAACTACATTCCTTAAGTACGAAAAGGGAATAGAATAAGCCTTGGGATGCACAAAATGACGTAAATGTTAAATTAATGACACAAATGCACTTATTGGATGAACTACATTCCTTAAGTAAGAAAAGTGATAAGAATAAGCCTTGGGATGCAAAAAAATGACGTAAACGTTCACCCAATGACACAAATGCACTTATTGGACGAACTACATTCCTTAAGTACGAAAAGTTATTAGAATAAGCCTTGGGATTTACAAAATGACGTAAATATTAAATTAATGACACAAACGCTCTTATTGGATGAACTACGTTCCTTAAGTACGAAAAGTGATTAGAATAAGCCTTGGGATGCACAGAATGACGTAAATGTAAAATTAATGACACAAACGCGCTTATTGGATGAACTACATTCTTTTAGTAAGAAAAGTGATTAGAATAAGCCTTGGGATGCACAAAATGACGTAAATGTTCATCCAATGACACAAATGCATTTATTGGATGAACTACATTCCTTAAGAACAAAAAGTGATTAGAATAAGCCTTGGGATGCGAAAAATGACGTAAATGTTCATCCAATGACACAAATGCGCTTATTGAATAAACTACATTCCTTAAGTACGAAAAGTGATTAGAATAGTCCTTGGGATGCACAAAATGACGTAAATGATCATCCAATGACACAAATGCAATTATTGGATAACTACATTCCTTAAGTACGAAAAGTGATTAGAATAAGCCTTGGGATGCCCAAAATGACGTAAATGTCAAATTAATGACACAAACGCGCTTAATGTAGTTCATCCAATTAGTGCGTTTGTGTCATTGGATGAACATTTACGTCATTTTGTGCATTCCAAGGCTTATTCTAATCACTTTTCGTTGTTAAGGAATGTAGTTCATCCAATGAGTGCGTTTGTGTCATTAATAAAATATTTACATTGTTTTGTGCATACCAAGGCTTATTCTAATCATTTTTCGTTCTTAAGGAATGTAGTTCATCCAATAAGTGCATTTGTGTCATTAATAAAACATTTACGTCATTTTGTGCATTCCAAGGCTTATTCTAATCACTATTCTTTCTTAACCAATGTTGTTCATCCAATAGGTGCGTTTATGTCAATAATTTAACATTTACGTCATTTTGTGCATCCTAAGTCTTATTCTAATCACTTTTCGTTATTAAGGAATGTAGTTCATCCAATAAGTGCGTTTGTGCCATTGGTTGAACATTTACGTCATTTTGTGCAATCCAAGGCTTATTCTAATCACTTTTCGTTCATAAGGATTGTAGTTCCTCCAATAAGTGAGTTTGTGTCATGAATTTAACGTTTACGTCATTTTGTGCATTCCAAGGCTTATTTTAATCACTATTCGTTCTTAACCAATTTTGTTCATCTAATAGGTGCGTTTGTGTCATTAATTTAACATTTACGTCATTTAGTGCATCCTAAGGCTTATTCTAATCACTTTTCGTTCCTAAGGACTGCCGTTTATCCAATAAGTGCGTTTGTGTCATTGGTTGAACATTTACTTCATTTTGTGCATTCCAAGGCTTATTCTAATCACTTTTCGTTCTTAAGGAATGTTTTTCATCCTATAAGTAATTTTGTATCATGAATTTAACATTTACGTCATTTTGTGCATTCCAAGGCTTATTCTAATCACTTTTCATTCTTAAGGATTGTAGTTCATCCAATAAGTGAGTTTGTGTCATGAATTTACTTCATTTTATGCATTCCAAGGCTTATTCTAATCACTTTTCGTTCTTAAGGAATGTTTTTCCTCCAATAAGTAAGTTTGTGTCATGAATTTAACATTTACGTCATTTTGTGCATTCCAAGGCTTATTCTAATCAGTTTTCGTTCTTAACTAATGTTGTTCATTCAATAAGTAAGTTTGTGTCATAAGTTGAACATTTACGTCATTTTGTGCATTCCAAGGCTTATTCAAACAACTTTTCTTTCTTAACCAATGTTGTTCATCCAATAAGTTTGTTTGTGTCATTAATTTAACATATACGTCATTTTGTGCATTCCAAGGCTTATTCTAATCACTTTTCGTTGTTAAGGAATGTAGTTCATACAATGAGTGCGTTTGTGTCATTGGATGAACATTTACGTCGTTTTTTGCATTCCAAGGCTTATTCTAATCACTTTTCGTTCTTAAGGAGTGTAGTTCATCCAATAAGTGCGTTTGTGTCATTAATTTAACAATTACGTCATTTTGTGCATTCGCAGGCTTATTCTACTCACTTTTCGTTCTTAACCAATGTTGTTCATTCAATAAGTGCGTTTGTGTCATGAATTTAACATTTACGCCATTTTGTGCATCCTAAGGCTTACTTTATTCACTTTTCGTTGTTAGGGAATGTAGTTCATCCAATGAATGTGTTTGTGTCATTGGATGAACATTTACGTTGTTTTGTGCATTCCAAGGCTTATTCTATTCATTTTTTGTTCTTAATGAATGTAGTTCATCCAATAAGTGCGTTTGTGTCATTAATAAAACATTTACGTCATTTTGTGCATTCCAAAGCTTTTTCTAATCACTTTTCGTTGTTAAGGAATGTAGTTCATCCAATGAATGTGTTTTTGTCATTGGATGAACATTTATGTTGTTTTGTGCATACCAAGACCTATTCTAATCATTTTTCGTTCTTAAGGAATGTAGTTCATCCAATAAGTGTGTTTGTGTCATTAATTTAACATTTACGTCATTTTGTGCATCCTAAGGCTTACTTTAATCACTTTTCATTGTTAAGGAATGTAGTTCATCCAATACGTGCGTTTGTGTCATTGGATGAACATTTACGTCATTTTGTGCATTCCAAGGCTTATTCTAATCATTTTTCGTTGTTAAGGAATGTAGTTCATCCAATGAATGCGTTTGTGTCATTGGATGAACATTTACGTCGTTTCGTGCATTCCAAGGCTTACTCTAATCATTTTTCGTTCTTAAGTAATGTAGTTCATCCTGTAAGTGCGTTTGTGTCATTAATTTAACATTTACGTCATTTTGTGCATTCCAAGGCTTATTCTAATCACTTTTCATTCTTAACCAATGTTGTTCATCCAATAAGTGCGTTTGTGTCATTAATTTAACATTTACGTCATTTTGTGCATCCTAAGGCTTACTTTAATCACTTTTCCTTGTAAAGGAATGTAGTTCATCCAATGAATGTGTTTGTGTCATTGGATGAACATTTACGTTGTTTTGTGCAATCCAAGGCTTATTCTAATCACTTTTCGTTCTTAAGGATTGTAGTTCATCCAATAAGTGAGTTTGTGTCATGAATTTAACATTTACGTCATTTTGTGCATTCCAAGGCTTATTCTAATCACTATTCGTTCTTAACCAATGTTGTTCATCTAATAGGTGCGTTTGTGTCATTAATTTAACATTTACGTCATTTTGTGCATCCTAAGGCTTATTCTAATCACTTTTCGTTGTTAAGGAATGTAGTTCATCCAATGAATGTGTTTGTGTCATTGGATGAACATTTACGTTGTTTTGTGCATACCAAGGCTTATTCTAATCATTTTTCGTTCTTAAGGAATGTAGTTCATCCAATAAGTGCGTTTGTGTCATTAATAAAACATTTACGTCATTTTGTGTATTCCAAGGCTTATTCTAATCACTATTCTTTCATAACCAATGTTGTTCATCCAATAGGTGCGTTTATGTCAATAATTTAACATTGACGTCATTTTGTGCGTCCTAAGGCTTATTCTAATCACTTTTCGTTCTTAAGGAATGTAGTTCATCCAATAAGTGCGTTTGTGTCATTGGTTGAACATTTACTTCATTTCGTGCATTCCAAGGCTTATTCTAATCATTTTTCGTTGTTAAGAAATGTAGTTCATCCAATAAGTGCGTTTGTGTCATTGGATGAACATTTACGTCATTTTGTGCATTCCAAGGCTTATTCTAATCACTTTTCGTTGTTAAGGAATGTAGTTCATCCAATGAATGTGTTTGTGTCATTGGATGAACATTTACGTTGTTTTGTGCATTCCAAGGCTTATTCTAATCATTTTTCGTTCTTAATGAATGTAGTTCATCCAATAAGTGCGTTTGTGTCATTAATAAAACATTTACGTCATTTTGTGCATTCCAAAGCTTATTTTAATCACTTTTCGTTGTTAAGGAATGTAGTTCATCCAATGAATGTGTTTGTGTCATTGGATGAACATTTACGTTGTTTTGTGCATTCCAAGGCTTATTCTAATCATTTTTCGTTCTTAAGGAATGTAGTTCATCCAATAAGTGCGTTTGTGTCATTAATTTAACATTTACGTCATTTTGTGCATCGTAAGGCTTACTTTAATCACTTTTCGTTGTTAAGGAATGTAGTTCATCCAATTAGTGCGTTTGTGTCATTGGATGAACATTTACGTCATTTTGTGCATTCCAAGGCTTATTCTAATCACTTTTCGTTGTTAAGGAATGTAGTTCATCCAATGAGTGCGTTTGTGTCATTAATAAAATATTTACATTGTTTTGTGCATACCAAGGCTTATTCTAATCATTTTTCGTTCTTAAGGAATGTAGTTCATCCAATAAGTGCATTTGTGTCATTAATAAAACATTTACGTCATTTTGTGCATTCCAAGGCTTATTCTAATCACTATTCTTTCTTAACCAATGTTGTTCATCCAATAGGTGCGTTTATGTCATTAATTTAACATTTACGTCATTTTGTGCATCCTAAGTCTTATTCTAATCACTTTTCGTTATTAAGGAATGTAGTTCATCCAATAAGTGCGTTTGTGCCATTGGTTGAACATTTACGTCATTTTGTGCAATCCAAGGCTTATTCTAATCACTTTTCGTTCATAAGGATTGTAGTTCCTCCAATAAGTGAGTTTGTGTCATGAATTTAACGTTTACGTCATTTTGTGCATTCCAAGGCTTATTCTAATCACTATTCGTTCTTAACCAATTTTGTTCATCTAATAGGTGCGTTTGTGTCATTAATTTAACATTTACGTCATTTAGTGCATCCTAAGGCTTATTCTAATCACTTTTCGTTCCTAAGGACTGCCGTTTATCCAATAAGTGCGTTTGTGTCATTGGTTGAACATTTACTTCATTTTGTGCATTCCAAGGCTTATTCTAATCACTTTTCGTTCTTAAGGAATGTTTTTCATCCTATAAGTAATTTTGTATCATGAATTTAACATTTACGTCATTTTGTGCATTCCAAGGCTTATTCTAATCACTTTTCATTCTTAAGGATTGTAGTTCATCCAATAAGTGAGTTTGTGTCATGAATTTACTTCATTTTATGCATTCCAAGGCTTATTCTAATCACTTTTCGTTCTTAAGGAATGTTTTTCCTCCAAAAGTAAGTTTGTGTCATGAATTTAACATTTACGTCATTTTGTGCATTCCAAGGCTTATTCTAATCAGTTTTCGTTCTTAACTAATGTTGTTCATTCAATAAGTAAGTTTGTGTCATAAGTTGAACATTTACGTCATTTTGTGCATTCCAAGGCTTATTCAAACAACTTTTCTTTCTTAACCAATGTTGTTCATCCAATAAGTTTGTTTGTGTCATTAATTTAACATATACGTCATTTTGTGCATTCCAAGGCTTATTCTAATCACTTTTCGTTGTTAAGGAATGTAGTTCATACAATGAGTGCGTTTGTGTCATTGGATGAACATTTACGTCGTTTTTTGCATTCCAAGGCTTATTCTAATCACTTTTCGTTGTTAAGGAATGTAGTTCATACAATGAGTGCGTTTGTGTCACTGGATGAACATTTACGTCGTTTTTTGCATTCCAAGGCTTATTCTAATCACTTTTCGTTCTTAAGGAGTGTAGTTCATCCAATAAGTGCGTTTGTGTCATTAATTTAACAATTACGTCATTTTGTGCATTCGCAGGCTTATTCTACTCACTTTTCGTTCTTAACCAATGTTGTTCATTCAATAAGTGCGTTTGTGTCATGAATTTAACATTTACGCCATTTTGTGCATCCTAAGGCTTACTTTATTCACTTTTCGTTGTTAGGGAATGTAGTTCATCCAATGAATGTGTTTGTGTCATTGGATGAACATTTACGTTGTTTTGTGCATTCCAAGGCTTATTCTATTCATTTTTTGTTCTTAATGAATGTAGTTCATCCAATAAGTGCGTTTGTGTCATTAATAAATCATTTACGTCATTTTGTGCATTCCAAAGCTTTTTCTAATCACTTTTCGTTGTTAAGGAATGTAGTTCATCCAATGAAGGTGTTTTTGTCATTGGATGAACATTTATGTTGTTTTGTGCATACCAAGACTTATTCTAATCATTTTTCGTTCTTAAGGAATGTAGTTCATCCAATAAGTGTGTTTGTGTCATTAATTTAACATTTACGTCATTTTGTGCATCCTAAGGCTTACTTTAATCACTTTTCATTGTTAAGGAATGTAGTTCATCCAATAAGTGCGTTTGTGTCATTGGATGAACATTTACGTCATCTTGTGCATTCCAAGGTTTATTCTAATCACTTTTCGTTTTAAAGGAATGTAGTTCATCCAATAAGTAAGTTTGTGTCATGATGTTAACATTTATGTCGTTTTGTGCATTCCAAGGCTTATTCTAATCACTTTGCGTTCTTGACCAATGTTGTTCATCCAATAAGTGCGTTTGTGTCATTAATTTAACATTTACGTCATTTTGTGCATCCTAAGGCTTACTTTAATCACTTTTCGTTGTTAAGGAATGTAGTTCATCCAATTAGTGCGTTTGTGTCATTGGATGAACATTTACGTCATTTTGTGCATTCCAATGCTTATTCTAATCACTTTTCGTTGTTAAGGAATGTAGTTCATCCAACGAGTGCGTTTGTGTCATTGGATGAACATTTACGTCGTTTTTTGCATTCCAAGGCTTATTCTAATCACTTTTCGTTCTTAAGGAGTGTAGTTCATCCAATAAGTGCGTTTGTGTCATTAATTTAACAACTACGTCATTTTGTGCATTCCAAGGCTTATTCTAATCACTTTTCGTTCTTAACCAATGTTGTTCATTCAATAAGTGCGTTTGTGTCATTAATTTAACATTTACGCCATTTTGTGCATCCTAAGGCTTACTTTAATCACTTTTCGTTGTTAAGGAATGTAGTTCATCCAATGAATGTGTTTGTGTCATTGGATGAACATTTACGTTGTTTTGTGCATTCCAAGGCTTATTCTAATCATTTTATGTTCTTAATGAATGTTGTTCATCCAATAAGTGCGTTTGTGTCATTAATAAAATATTTACATTGTTTTGTGCATACCAAGGCTTATTCTAATCATTTTTCGTTCTTAAGGAATGTAGTTCATCCAATAAGTGCATTTGTGTCATTAATAAAACATTTACGTCATTTTGTGCATTCCAAGGCTTATTCTAATCACTATTCTTTCTTAACCAATGTTGTTCATCCAATAGGTGCGTTTATGTCAATAATTTAACATTTACGTCATTTTGTGCATCCTAAGTCTTATTCTAATCACTTTTCGTTATTAAGGAATGTAGTTCATCCAATAAGTGCGTTTGTGCCATTGGTTGAACATTTACGTCATTTTGTGCAATCCAAGGCTTATTCTAATCACTTTTCGTTCATAAGGATTGTAGTTCCTCCAATAAGTGAGTTTGTGTCATGAATTTAACGTTTACGTCATTTTGTGCATTCCAAGGCTTATTCTAATCACTATTCGTTCTTAACCAATGTTGTTCATCTAATAGGTGCGTTTGTGTCATTAATTTAACATTTAAATCATTTTGTGCATCCTAAGGCTTATTCTAATCACTTTTCGTTCTTAAGGAATGTAGTTTATCCAATAAGTGCGTTTGTGTCATTGGTTGAACATTTACTTCATTTTGTGCATTCCAAGGCTTATTCTAATCACTTTTCGTTCTTAAGGAATGTTTTTCATCCAATAAGTAAGTTAGTGTCATGAATTTAACATTTACGTCATTTTGTGCATTCCAAGGCTTATTTTAATCACTTTTCGTTCTTAACCAATGTTGTTCATCCAATAAGTGCGTTTGTTTCATCAATTTAACATTTACGTCATTTTGTGCATTCCAAGGCTTATTCTAATCACTTTTTGTTGTTAAGGAATGTAGTTCATACAATGAGTGCGTTTGTGTCATTGGATGAACATTTACGTCGTTTTTTGCATTCCAAGGCTTATTCTAATCACTTTTCGTTCTTAAGGAGTGTAGTTCATCCAATAAGTGCGTTTGGGTCATTAATTTAACAATTACGTCATTTTGTGCATTCCAAGGCTTATTCTAATCATTTTTCGTTCTTAACCAATGTTGTTCATCCAATAAGTGCGTTTGTGTCATTGGATGAACATTTACGTCATTTTGTGCATTCCAAGGCTTATTCTAATCACTTTTCGTTGTTAAGGAATGTATTTCATCCAATTAGTGCGGTTGTGTCATTGGATTAACATTTACGTCATTTTGTGCATTCCAAGGCTTATTCTAATCACTTTTCGTTGTTAAGGAATGTAGTTCATCCAATGAGTGCGTTTGTGTCGTTGGATGAACATTTACGTCGTTTTTTGCATTCCAAGGCTTATTCTAATCAGTTTTCGTTCTTAAGGAATGTAGTTCATCCAATAAGTGCGTTTGTGTCATTAATTTAACAATTACGTCATTTTGTGCATTCCAATGCTTATTCTAATCACTTTTCGTTCTTAACCAATGTTGTTCATTCAATAAGTGCGTTTGTGTCATTAATTTAATATTTACGCCATTTTGTGCATCCTAAGCCTTACTTTAATCACTTTTCATTGTTAAGGAATGTAGTTCATCCAATGAATGTGTTTGTGTCATTGGATGAACATTTACGTTGTTTTGTGCAATCCAAAGCTTATTCTAATCACTTTTCGTTCTTAAGGATTGTAGTTCATCCAATAAGTGAGTTTGTGTCATGAATTTAACATTTACATCATTTTGTGCATTCCAAGGCTTATTCTAATCACTATTCGTTCTTAACCAATTTTGTTCATCTAATAGGTGCGTTTGTGTCATTAATTTAACATTTACGTCATTTAGTGCATCCTAAGGCTTATTCTAATCACTTTTCATTCCTAAGGACTGCAGTTTATCCAATAAGTGCGTTTGTGTCATTGGTTGAACATTTACTTCATTTTGTGCATTCCAAGGCTTATTCTAATCACTTTTCGTTCTTAAGGAATGTTTTTCATCCTATAAGTAATTTTGTATCATGAATTTAACATTTACGTCATTTTGTGCATTCGAAGGCTTATTCTAATCACTTTTCATTCTTAAGGATTGTAGTTCGTCCAATAAGTGAGTTTGTGTCATGAATTTACTTCATTTTGTGCATTCCAAGGCTTATTCTAATCACTTTTCGTTCTTAAGGAATGTTTTTCCTCCAATAAGTGCGTTTGTGCCATTGGTTGAACATTTACGTCATATTGTGCATTCCAAGGCTTATTCTAATCAGTTTTCGTTCTTAACTAATGTTGTTCATTCAATAAGTAAGTTTGTGTCATAAGTTGAACATTTACGTCATTTTGTGCATTCCAAGGCTTATTCAAACAACTTTTCTTTCTTAACCAATGTTGTTCATCCAATAAGGGTGTTTGTGTCATTAATTTAACATTTACGTCATTTTGTGCATTCCAAGGCTTATTCTAATCACTTTTCGTTGTTAAGGAATGTAGTTCATCCAACGAGTGCGTTTGTGTCATTGGATGAACATTTACGTCGTTTTTTGCATTCCAAGGCTTATTCTAATCACTTTTCGTTCTTAAGGAGTGTAGTTCATCCAATAAGTGCGTTTGTGTCATTAATTTAACAACTACGTCATTTTGTGCATTCCAAGGCTTATTCTAATCACTTTTCGTTCTTAACCAATGTTGTTCATTCAATAAGTGCGTTTGTGTCATTAATTTAACATTTACGCCATTTTGTGCATCCTAAGGCTTACTTTAATCACTTTTCGTTGTTAAGGAATGTAGTTCATCCAACGAGTGCGTTTGTGTCATTGGATGAACATTTATGTCGTTTTTTGCATTCCAAGGCTTATTCTAATCACTTTTCGTTCTTAAGGAATGTTTTTCATCCAATAAGTAAGTTTGTGTCATGAATTTAACATTTACGTCATTTTGTGCATTCCAAGGCTTATTCTAATCACTTTTCGTTGTTAAGGAATGTAGTTCATACAATGAGTGCGTTTGTGTCATTGGATGAACATTTACGTCGTTTTTTGCATTCCAAGGCTTATTCTAATCACTTTTCGTTCTTAAGGAGTGTAGTTCATCCAATAAGTGCGTTTGGGTCATTAATTTAACAATTACGTCATTTTGTGCATTCCAAGGCTTATTCTAATCATTTTTCGTTCTTAACCAATGTTGTTCATCCAATAAGTGCGTTTGTGTCATTGGATGAACATTTACGTCATTTTGTGCATTCCAAGGCTTATTCTAATCACTTTTCGTTGTTAAGGAATGTATTTCATCCAATTAGTGCGGTTGTGTCATTGGATTAACATTTACGTCATTTTGTGCATTCCAAGGCTTATTCTAATCACTTTTCGTTGTTAAGGAATGTAGTTCATCCAATGAGTGCGTTTGTGTCGTTGGATGAACATTTACGTCGTTTTTTGCATTCCAAGGCTTATTCTAATCAGTTTTCGTTCTTAAGGAATGTAGTTCATCCAATAAGTGCGTTTGTGTCATTAATTTAACAATTACGTCATTTTGTGCATTCCAATGCTTATTCTAATCACTTTTCGTTCTTAACCAATGTTGTTCATTCAATAAGTGCGTTTGTGTCATTAATTTAATATTTACGCCATTTTGTGCATCCTAAGGCTTACTTTAATCACTTTTCATTGTTAAGGAATGTAGTTCATCCAATGAATGTGTTTGTGTCATTGGATGAACATTTACGTTGTTTTGTGCAATCCAAAGCTTATTCTAATCACTTTTCGTTCTTAAGGATTGTAGTTCATCCAATAAGTGAGTTTGTGTCATGAATTTAACATTTACATCATTTTGTGCATTCCAAGGCTTATTCTAATCACTATTCGTTCTTAACCAATTTTGTTCATCTAATAGGTGCGTTTGTGTCATTAATTTAACATTTACGTCATTTAGTGCATCCTAAGGCTTATTCTAATCACTTTTCGTTCCTAAGGACTGCCGTTTATCCAATAAGTGCGTTTGTGTCATTGGTTGAACATTTACTTCATTTTGTGCATTCCAAGGCTTATTCTAATCACTTTTCGTTCTTAAGGAATGTTTTTCATCCTATAAGTAATTTTGTATCATGAATTTAACATTTACGTCATTTTGTGCATTCCAAGGCTTATTCTAATCACTTTTCATTCTTAAGGATTGTAGTTCATCCAATAAGTGAGTTTGTGTCATGAATTTACTTCATTTTATGCATTCCAAGGCTTATTCTAATCACTTTTCGTTCTTAAGGAATGTTTTTCCTCCAAAAGTAAGTTTGTGTCATGAATTTAACATTTACGTCATTTTGTGCATTCCAAGGCTTATTCTAATCAGTTTTCGTTCTTAACTAATGTTGTTCATTCAATAAGTAAGTTTGTGTCATAAGTTGAACATTTACGTCATTTTGTGCATTCCAAGGCTTATTCAAACAACTTTTCTTTCTTAACCAATGTTGTTCATCCAATAAGTTTGTTTGTGTCATTAATTTAACATATACGTCATTTTGTGCATTCCAAGGCTTATTCTAATCACTTTTCGTTGTTAAGGAATGTAGTTCATACAATGAGTGCGTTTGTGTCATTGGATGAACATTTACGTCGTTTTTTGCATTCCAAGGCTTATTCTAATCACTTTTCGTTCTTAAGGAGTGTAGTTCATCCAATAAGTGCGTTTGGGTCATTAATTTAACAATTACGTCATTTTGTGCATTCCAAGGCTTATTCTAATCATTTTTCGTTCTTAACCAATGTTGTTCATCCAATAAGTGCGTTTGTGTCATTGGATGAACATTTACGTCATTTTGTGCATTCCAAGGCTTATTCTAATCACTTTTCGTTGTTAAGGAATGTATTTCATCCAATTAGTGCGGTTGTGTCATTGGATTAACATTTACGTCATTTTGTGCATTCCAAGGCTTATTCTAATCACTTTTCGTTGTTAAGGAATGTAGTTCATCCAATGAGTGCGTTTGTGTCGTTGGATGAACATTTACGTCGTTTTTTGCATTCCAAGGCTTATTCTAATCAGTTTTCGTTCTTAAGGAATGTAGTTCATCCAATAAGTGCGTTTGTGTCATTAATTTAACAATTACGTCATTTTGTGCATTCCAATGCTTATTCTAATCACTTTTCGTTCTTAACCAATGTTGTTCATTCAATAAGTGCGTTTGTGTCATTAATTTAATATTTACGCCATTTTGTGCATCCTAAGGCTTACTTTAATCACTTTTCATTGTTAAGGAATGTAGTTCATCCAATGAATGTGTTTGTGTCATTGGATGAACATTTACGTTGTTTTGTGCAATCCAAAGCTTATTCTAATCACTTTTCGTTCTTAAGGAATGTTTTTCCTCCAATAAGTGCGTTTGTGCCATTGGTTGAACATTTACGTCATTTTGTGCATTCCAAGGCTTATTCTAATCAGTTTTCGTTCTTAACTAATGTTGTTCATTCAATAAGTAAGTTTGTGTCATAAGTTGAACATTTACGTCATTTTGTGCATTCCAAGGCTTATTCAAACAACTTTTCTTTCTTAACCAATGTTGTTCATCCAATAAGGGTGTTTGTGTCATTAATTTAACATTTACGTCATTTTGTGCATTCCAAGGCTTATTCTAATCACTTTTCGTTGTTAAGGAATGTAGTTCATCCAACGAGTGCGTTTGTGTCATTGGATGAACATTTACGTCGTTTTTTGCATTCCAAGGCTTATTCTAATCACTTTTCGTTCTTAAGGAGTGTAGTTCATCCAATAAGTGCGTTTGTGTCATTAATTTAACAACTACGTCATTTTGTGCATTCCAAGGCTTATTCTAATCACTTTTCGTTCTTAACCAATGTTGTTCATTCAATAAGTGCGTTTGTGTCATTAATTTAACATTTACGCCATTTTGTGCATCCTAAGGCTTACTTTAATCACTTTTCGTTGTTAAGGAATGTAGTTCATCCAATGAATGTGTTTGTGTCATTGGATGAACATTTACGTTGTTTTGTGCATTCCAAGGCTTATTCTAATCATTTTATGTTCTTAATGAATGTTGTTCATCCAATAAGTGCGTTTGTGTCATTAATAAAATATTTACATTGTTTTGTGCATACCAAGGCTTATTCTAATCATTTTTCGTTCTTAAGGAATGTAGTTCATCCAATAAGTGCATTTGTGTCATTAATAAAACATTTACGTCATTTTGTGCATTCCAAGGCTTATTCTAATCACTATTCTTTCTTAACCAATGTTGTTCATCCAATAGGTGCGTTTATGTCAATAATTTAACATTTACGTCATTTTGTGCATCCTAAGTCTTATTCTAATCACTTTTCGTTATTAAGGAATGTAGTTCATCCAATAAGTGCGTTTGTGCCATTGGTTGAACATTTACGTCATTTTGTGCAATCCAAGGCTTATTCTAATCACTTTTCATTCATAAGGATTGTAGTTCCTCCAATAAGTGAGTTTGTGTCATGAATTTAACGTTTACGTCATTTTGTGCATTCCAAGGCTTATTCTAATCACTATTCGTTCTTAACCAATGTTGTTCATCTAATAGGTGCGTTTGTGTCATTAATTTAACATTTAAATCATTTTGTGCATCCTAAGGCTTATTCTAATCACTTTTCGTTCTTAAGGAATGTAGTTTATCCAATAAGTGCGTTTGTGTCATTGGTTGAACATTTACTTCATTTTGTGCATTCCAAGGCTTATTCTAATCACTTTTCGTTCTTAAGGAATGTTTTTCATCCAATAAGTAAGTTTGTGTCATGAATTTAACATTTACGTCATTTTGTGCATTCCAAGGCTTATTCTAATCACTTTTCGTTCTTAACCAATGTTGTTCATTCAATAAGTGCGTTTGTGTCATTAATTTAACATTTACGCCATTTTGTGCATCCTAAGGCTTACTTTAATCACTTTTCGTTGTTAAGGAATGTAGTTCATCCAATGAATGTGTTTGTGTCATTGGATGAACATTTACGTTGTTTTGTGCATTCCAAGGCTTATTCTAATCATTTTATGTTCTTAATGAATGTTGTTCATCCAATAAGTGCGTTTGTGTCATTAATAAAATATTTACATTGTTTTGTGCATACCAAGGCTTATTCTAATCATTTTTCGTTCTTAAGGAATGTAGTTCATCCAATAAGTGCATTTGTGTCATTAATAAAACATTTACGTCATTTTGTGCATTCCAAGGCTTATTCTAATCACTATTCTTTCTTAACCAATGTTGTTCATCCAATAGGTGCGTTTATGTCAATAATTTAACATTTACGTCATTTTGTGCATCCTAAGTCTTATTCTAATCACTTTTCGTTATTAAGGAATGTAGTTCATCCAATAAGTGCGTTTGTGCCATTGGTTGAACATTTACGTCATTTTGTGCAATCCAAGGCTTATTCTAATCACTTTTCGTTCATAAGGATTGTAGTTCCTCCAATAAGTGAGTTTGTGTCATGAATTTAACGTTTACGTCATTTTGTGCATTCCAAGGCTTATTCTAATCACTATTCGTTCTTAACCAATGTTGTTCATCTAATAGGTGCGTTTGTGTCATTAATTTAACATTTAAATCATTTTGTGCATCCTAAGGCTTATTCTAATCACTTTTCGTTCTTAAGGAATGTAGTTTATCCAATAAGTGCGTTTGTGTCATTGGTTGAACATTTACTTCATTTTGTGCATTCCAAGGCTTATTCTAATCACTTTTCGTTCTTAAGGAATGTTTTTCATCCAATAAGTAAGTTAGTGTCATGAATTTAACATTTACGTCATTTTGTGCATTCCAAGGCTTGTTTTAATCACTTTTCGTTCTTAACCAATGTTGTTCATCCAATAAGTGCGTTTGTTTCATCAATTTAACATTTACGTCATTTTGTGCATTCCAAGGCTTATTCTAATCACTTTTCGTTGTTAAGGAATGTAGTTCATCCAATTAGTGCGGTTGTGTCATTGGATTAACATTTACGTCATTTTGTGCATTCCAAGGCTTATTCTAATCACTTTTCGTTGTTAAGGAATGTAGTTCATCCAATGAGTGCGTTTGTGTCGTTGGATGAACATTTACGTCGTTTTTTGCATTCCAAGGCTTATTCTAATCAGTTTTCGTTCTTAAGGAATGTAGTTCATCCAATAAGTGCGTTTGTGTCATTAATTTAACAATTACGTCATTTTGTGCATTCCAATGCTTATTCTAATCACTTTTCGTTCTTAACCAATGTTGTTCATTCAATAAGTGCGTTTGTGTCATTAATTTAATATTTACGCCATTTTGTGCATCCTAAGGCTTACTTTAATCACTTTTCATTGTTAAGGAATGTAGTTCATCCAATGAATGTGTTTGTGTCATTGGATGAACATTTACGTTGTTTTGTGCAATCCAAAGCTTATTCTAATCACTTTTCGTTCTTAAGGATTGTAGTTCATCCAATAAGTGAGTTTGTGTCATGAATTTAACATTTACATCATTTTGTGCATTCCAAGGCTTATTCTAATCACTATTCGTTCTTAACCAATTTTGTTCATCTAATAGGTGCGTTTGTGTCATTAATTTAACATTTACGTCATTTAGTGCATCCTCAGACTTATTCTAATCACTTTTCATTCCTAAGGACTGCAGTTTATCCAATAAGTGCGTTTGTGTCATTGGTTGAACATTTACTTCATTTTGTGCATTCCAAGGCTTATTCTAATCACTTTTCGTTCTTAAGGAATGTTTTTCATCCTATAAGTAATTTTGTATCATGAATTTAACATTTACGTCATTTTGTGCATTCGAAGGCTTATTCTAATCACTTTTCATTCTTAAGGATTGTAGTTCGTCCAATAAGTGAGTTTGTGTCATGAATTTACTTCATTTTGTGCATTCCAAGGCTTATTCTAATCACTTTTCGTTCTTAAGGAATGTTTTTCCTCCAATAAGTGCGTTTGTGCCATTGGTTGAACATTTACGTCATTTTGTGCATTCCAAGGCTTATTCTAATCAGTTTTCGTTCTTAACTAATGTTGTTCATTCAATAAGTAAGTTTGTGTCATAAGTTGAACATTTACGTCATTTTGTGCATTCCAAGGCTTATTCAAACAACTTTTCTTTCTTAACCAATGTTGTTCATCAAATAAGTGTGTTTGTGTCATTAATTTAACATTTACGTCATTTTGTGCATTCCAAGGCTTATTCTAATCACTTTTCGTTGTTAAGGAATGTAGTTCATACAATGAGTTCGTTTGTGTCATTGGATGAACATTTACGTCGTTTTTTGCATTCCAAGGCTTATTCTAATCACTTTTCGTTCTTAAGGAGTGTAGTTCATCCAATAAGTGCGTTTGTGTCATTAATTTAACAATTACGTCATTTTGTGCATTCCCAGGCTTATTCTACTCACTTTTCGTTCTTAACCAATGTTGTTCATTCAATAAGTGCGTTTGTGTCATGAATTTAACATTTACGCCATTTTGTGCATCCTAAGGCTTACTTTATTCACTTTTCGTTGTTAGGGAATGTAGTTCATCCAATGAATGTGTTTGTGTCATTGGATGAACATTTACGTTGTTTTGTGCATTCCAAGGCTTATTCTATTCAGTTTTTGTTCTTAATGAATGTAGTTCATCCAATAAGTGCGTTTGTGTCATTAATAAAACATTTACGTCATTTTGTGCATTCCAAAGCTTTTTCTAATCACTTTTCGTTGTTAAGGAATGTAGTTCATCCAATGAATGTGTTTTTGTCATTGGATGAACATTTATGTTGTTTTGTGCATACCAAGACCTATTCTAATCATTTTTCGTTCTTAAGGAATGTAGTTCATCCAATAAGTGTGTTTGTGTCATTAATTTAACATTTACGTCATTTTGTGCATCCTAAGGCTTACTTTAATCACTTTTCATTGTTAAGGAATGTAATTCATCCAATACGTGCGTTTGTGTCATTGGATGAACATTTACGTCATTTTGTGCATTCCAAGGCTTATTCTAATCATTTTTCGTTGTTAAGGAATGTAGTTCATCCAATGAATGCGTTTGTGTCATTGGATGAACATTTACGTCGTTTCGTGCATTCCAAGGCTTACTCTAATCATTTTTCGTTCTTAAGTAGTGTAGTTCATCCTGTAAGTGCGTTTGTGTCATTAATTTAACATTTACGCCATTTTGTGCTTTCCAAGGCTTATTCTAATCACTATTCGTTCTTAACCAATGTTTTTCATCCAATAGGTGCGTTTGTGTCATTAATTTAATATTTTACGTCATTTTGTGCATCCTAAGGCTAATTCTAATCACTTTTCGTTCTTATGGAATGTAGTTCATCCAATAAGTGCGTTTGTGTCATTGGATGAACATTTACGTCATCTTGTGCATTCCAAGGTTTATTCTAATCACTTTTCGTTTTAAAGGAATGTAGTTCATCCAATAAGTAAGTTTGTGTCATGAATTTAACATTTATGTCATTTTGTGAATTCCAAGGCTTATTCTAATCACTTTGCGTTCTTGACCAATGTTGTTCATCCAATAAGTGCGTTTGTGTCATTAATTTAACATTTACGTCATTTTGTGCATCCTAAGGCTTACTTTGAATCACTTTTCGTTGTTAAGGAATGTAGTTTATCCAATTAGTGCGTTTGTGTCATTGGATGAACATTTACGTCATTTTGTGCATTCCAAGGCTTATTCTAATCACTTTTCGTTGTTAAGGAATGTAGTTCATCCAACGAGTGCGTTTGTGTCATTGGATGAACATTTACGTCGTTTTTTGCATTCCAAGGCTTATTCTAATCACTTTTCGTTCTTAAGGAGTGTAGTTCATCCAATAAGTGCGTTTGTGTCATTAATTTAACAACTACGTCATTTTGTGCATTCCAAGGCTTATTCTAATCACTTTTCGTTCTTAACCAATGTTGTTCATTCAATAAGTGCGTTTGTGTCATTAATTTAAAATTTACGCCATTTTGTGCATCCTAAGGCTTATTTTAATCACTTTTCGTTGTTAAGGAATGTAGTTCATCCAATGAATGTGTTTGTGTCATTGGATAAACATTTACGTTGTTTTGTGCATTCCAAGGCTTATTCTAATCATTTTATGTTCTTAATGAATGTTGTTCATCCAATAAGTGCGTTTGTGTCATTAATAAAATATTTACATTGTTTTGTGCATACCAAGGCTTATTCAAATCATTTTTCGTTCTTAAGGAATGTAGTTCATCCAATAAGTGCATTTGTGTCATTAATAAAACATTTACGTCATTTTGTGCATTCCAAGGCTTATTCTAATCACTATTCTTTCTTAACCAATGTTGTTCATCCAATAGGTGCGTTTATGTCAATAATTTAACATTTACGTCATTTTGTGCATCCTAAGTCTTATTCTAATCACTTTTCGTTATTAAGGAATGTAGTTCATCCAATAAGTGCGTTTGTGCCATTGGTTGAACATTTACGTCATTTTGTGCAATCCAAGGCTTATTCTAATCACTTTTCGTTCATAAGGATTGTAGTTCCTCCAATAAGTGAGTTTGTGTCATGAATTTAACGTTTACGTCATTTTGTGCATTCCAAGGCTTATTCTAATCACTATTCGTTCTTAACCAATGTTGTTCATCTAATAGGTGCGTTTGTGTCATTAATTTAACATTTAAATCATTTTGTGCATCCTAAGGCTTATTCTAATCACTTTTCGTTCTTAAGGAATGTAGTTGATCCAATAAGTGCGTTTGTGTCATTGGTTGAACATTTACTTCATTTTGTGCATTCCAAGGCTTATTCTAATCACTTTTCGTTCTTAAGGAATGTTTTTCATCCAATAAGTAAGTTTGTGTCATGAATTTAACATTTACGTCATTTTGTGCATTCCAAGGCTTATTCTAATCACTTTTCGTTCTTAACCAATGTTGTTCATCCAATAAGTGCGTTTGTTTCATCAATTTAACATTTACGCCATTTTGTGCATCCTAAGGCTTACTTTAATCACTTTTCGTTGTTAAGGAATGTAGTTCATCCAATTAGTGCGTTTGTGTCATTGGATGAACATTTACGTCATTTTGTGCATTCCAAGGCTTATTCTAATCACTTTTCGTTGTTAAGGAATGTAGTTCATCCAATGAATGTGTTTGTGTCATTAATTTAACATTTACATCATTTTGTGCATTCCATGGCTTATTCTAATCACTATTCGTTCTTAACCAATTTTGTTCATCTAATAGGTGCGTTTGTGTCATTAATTTAACATTTACGTCATTTAGTGCATTCCAATGCTTATTCTAATCACTTTTCGTTCTTAAGGAATGTTTTTCATCCTATAAGTAATTTTGTATCATGAATTTAACATTTACGTCATTTTGTGCATTCCAAGGCTTATTCTAATCACTTTTCATTCTTAAGGATTGTAGTTCATCCAATAAGTGAGTTTGTGTCATGAATTTACTTCATTTTGTGCATTCCAAGGCTTATTCTAATCACTTTTCGTTCTTAAGGAATGTTTTTCCTCCAATAAGTAATTTTGTGTCATGAATTTAAGGAATGTAGTTCATCCAATGAATGTGTTTGTGTCATTGGATGAACATTTAAGTTGTTTTGTGCATTCCAAGGCGTATTCTATTCATTTTTTGTTCTTAATGAATGTAGTTCATCCAATAAGTGCGTTTGTGTCATTAATTTAACATTTACGTCATTTTGTGCATCCTAAGGCTTACTGTAATCACTTTTCATTGTTAAGGAATGTAGTTCATCCAATACGTACGTTTGTGTCATTGGATGAACATTTACGTCATTTTGTGCACTCCAAGGCTTATTCTAATCATTTTTCGTTGTTAAGGAATGTAGTTCATCCAATGAATGCGTTTGTGTCATTGGATGAACATTTACGTCGTTTCGTGCATTCCAAGGCTTACTCTAATCATTTTTCGTTCTTAAGTAATGTAGTTCATCCTGTAAGTGCGTTTGTGTCATTAATTTAACATTTACGTCATTTTGTGCATTCCAAGGCTTATTCTAATCACTTTTCATTCTTAACCAATGTTGTTCATCCAATAAGTGCGTTTGTGTCATTAATTTAACATTTACGTCATTTTGTGCATCCTAAGGCTTACTTTAATCACTTTTCCTTGTAAAGGAATGTAGTTCATCCAATGAATGTGTTTGTGTCATTGGATGAACATTTACGTTGTTTTGTGCAATCCAAGGCTTATTCTAATCACTTTTCGTTCTTAAGGATTGTAGTTCATCCAATAAGTGAGTTTGTGTCATGAATTTAACATTTACGTCATTTTGTGCATTCCAAGGCTTATTCTAATCACTATTCGTTCTTAACCAATGTTGTTCATCTAATAGGTGCGTTTGTGTCATTAATTTAACATTTACGTCATTT
>JBBPBO010001984.1:39251124-39280349 GCA_037974295.1 Cicer cuneatum | reverse complement strand
TAAATTAATGACACAAACGCACCTATTAGATGAACAACATTGGTTAAGAACGAATAGTGATTAGAATAAGCCTTGGAATGCACAAAATGACGTAAATGTTAAATTCATGACACAAACTTACTTATAGGATGAAAAACATTCCTTAACAACGAAAAGTGATTAGAATAAGCTTTGGAATGCACAAAATGATGTAAATGTTTGATTAATGACACAAACGCACTTATTGGATGAACTACATTCATTAAGAACGAAAAATGATTAGAATAAGCCTTGGAATGCACAAACAACGTAAATGTTCATCAAATGACACAAACACATTCATTGGATGAACTACATTCCTTAACAACGAAAAGTGATTAAAGTAAGCCTTAGGATGCACAAAATGGCGTAAATATTAAATTAATGACACAAACGCACTTATTGAATGAACAACATTGGTTAAGAACGAAAAGTGAATACAATAAGCATTGGATTGCACAAAATGACGTAAATGTTAAATTCATGACACAAACTCACTTATTGGATGAACTACAATCCTTAAGAACGAAAAGTGATTAGAATAAGCATTGGATTGCACAAAATAACGTAAATGTTCAACCAATGACACAAACGCACTTATTGGATGAACTACATTCCTTAAGAACGAAAAGTGATTAGAATAAGCCTAATGATGCACAAAATGACGTAAATGATAAATTATTGACACAAACGCACCTATTAGATGAACAACATTGGTTAAGAACGAATAGTGATTAGAATAAGCCTTGGAATGCACAAAATAACGTAAATGTTAAATTCATGACACAAACTCACTTATTGGATGAACTACAATCCTTAAGTACGAAAAGTGATTAGAATAAGCCTTGGATTGCACAAAATGACGTAAATTTCAACCAATGACACAAACGCACTTATTGGATGAACTACATTCCTTAAGAACGAAAAGTGATTAGAATAAGTCTGAGGATGCACAAAATGACGTAAATGTTAAATTATTGACATAAACGCACCTATTGGATGAACAACGTTGGTTAAGAACGAATAGTGATTAGAATAAGCCTTGGAATGCACAAAATGACGTAAATGTTAAATTCATGACACAAACTTACTTATAGGATGAAAAACATTCCTTAACAACGAAAAGTGATTAGAATAAGCTTTGGAATGCACAAAATGATGTAAATGTTTGATTAATGACACAAACGCACTTATTGGATGAACTACATTCATTAAGAACGAAAAATGATTAGAATAAGCCTTGGAATGCACAAACAACGTAAATGTTCATCAAATGACACAAACACATTCATTGGATGAACTACATTCCTTAACAACGAAAAGTGATTAAAGTAAGCCTTAGGATGCACAAAATGGCGTAAATATTAAATTAATGACACAAACGCACTTATTGAATGAACAAGATTGGTTAAGAACGAAAAGTGAATACAATAAGCATTGGATTGCACAAAATGACGTAAATGTTAAATTCATGACACAAACTCACTTATTGGATGAACTACAATCCTTAAGAACGAAAAGTGATTAGAATAAGCATTGGATTGCACAAAATAACGTAAATGTTCAACCAATGACACAAACGCACTTATTGGATGAACTACATTCCTTAAGAACGAAAAGTGATTAGAATAAGCCTAACGATGCACAAAATGACGTAAATGATAAATTATTGACACAAACGCACCTATTAGATGAACAACATTGGTTAAGAACGAAAAATGATTAGAATAAGCCTTGGTATGCACAAAACAACGTAAATGTTCATCCAATGACACAAACACATTCATTGGATGAACTACATTCCTTAACAACGAAAATTGATTAGAATAAGCTTTGGAATGCACAAAATGACGTAAATGTTTTATTAATGACACAAACGCACTTATTGGATGAACTACATTCATTAAGAACGAAAAATGATTAGAATAAGCCTTGGAATGCAAGAAACGACGTAAATGTTCATCCAATGACACAAACGCATTCATTGGATGAACTACATTCCTTAACAACGAAAAGTGATTAGAATAAGCCTTGGAATGCACAAAATGACGTAAATGTTAAATTAATGACACAAACGCACCTATTAGATGAACAACATTGGTTAAGAACGAATAGTGATTACAATAAGCCTTGGAATGCACAAAATGACGTAAATGTTAAATTCATGACACAAACTCACTTATTGTATGAACTACAATCCATAAGTACGAAAAGTGATTAGAATAAGCCTTGGATTGCACAAAATGACGTAAATGTTCAACCAATGACACAAACGCACTTATTGGATGAACTACATTCCTTAAGAACGAAAAGTGATTAGAATAAGCCTTAGGATGCACAAAATGACGTAAATGTTAAATTATTGACATAAACGCACCTATTGGATGAACAACGTTGGTTAAGAACGAATAGTGATTAGAATAAGCCTTGGAATGCACAAAATGACGTAAATGTTAAATTCATGACACAAACTTACTTATAGGATGAAAAACATTCCTTAACAACGAAAAGTGATTAGAATAAGCTTTGGAATGCACAAAATGATGTAAATGTTTGATTAATGACACAAACGCACTTATTGGATGAACTACATTCATTAAGAACGAAAAATGATTAGAATAAGCCTTGGAATGCACAAACAACGTAAATGTTCATCAAATGACACAACCACATTCATTGGATGAACTACATTCCTTAACAACGAAAAGTGATTAAAGTAAGCCTTAGGATGCACAAAATGGCGTAAATATTAAATTAAGGACACAAACGCACTTATTGAATGAACAACATTGGTTAAGAACGAAAAGTGAATAGAATAAGCATTGGAATGCACAAAATGACGTAAATGTTAAATTCATGACACAAACTCACTTATTGGATGAACTACAATCCTTAAGAACGAAAAGTGATTAGAATAAGCCTTGGAATGCACAAAATGAAGTAAATGTTCAACAAATGACACAAACGCACTTATTGGATGAACTACATTCCTTAAGAACGAAAAGTGATTAGAATAAGCCTTAGGATGCACAAAATGACGTAAATGTTAAATTAATGACACAAACGCACCTATTAGATGAACAACATTGGTTAAGAACGAATAGTGATTAGAATAAGCCTTGGAATGCACAAAATGACGTAAATGTTAAATTCATGACACAAACTCACTTATTGGATGAACTACAATCCTTAAGAACGAAAAGTGATTAGAATAAGCCTTGGATTGCACAAAATGACGTAAATTTCAACCAATGACACAAACGCACTTATTGGATGAACTACATTCCTTAAGAACGAAAAGTGATTAGAATAAGTCTTAGGATGCACAAAATAACGTAAATGTTAAATTATTGACATAAACGCACCTATTGGATGAACAACGTTGGTTAAGAACGAATAGTGATTAGAATAAGCCTTGGAATGCACAAAATGACGGAAATGTTAAATTCATGACACAAACTTACTTATAGGATGAAAAATATTTCTTAACAACGAAAAGTGATTAGAATAAGCTTTGGAATGCACAAAATGATGTAAATGTTTGATTAATGACACAAACGCACTTATTGGATGAACTACATTCATTAAGAACGAAAAATGATTAGAATAAGCCTTGGAATGCACAAACAACGTAAATGTTCATCAAATGACACAAACACATTCATTGGATGAACTACATTCCTTAACAACGAAAAGTGATTAAAGTAAGCCTTAGGATGCACAAAATGGCGTAAATATTAAATTAATGACACAAACGCACTTATTGAATGAACAAGATTGGTTAAGAACGAAAAGTGAATACAATAAGCATTGGATTGCACAAAATGACGTAAATGTTAAATTCATGACACAAACTCACTTATTGGATGAACTACAATCCTTAAGAACGAAAAGTGATTAGAATAAGCATTGGATTGCACAAAATAACGTAAATGTTCAACCAATGACACAAACGCACTTATTGGATGAACTACATTCCTTAAGAACGAAAAGTGATTAGAATAAGCCTAACGATGCACAAAATGACGTAAATGATAAATTATTGACACAAACGCACCTATTAGATGAACAACATTGGTTAAGAACGAAAAATGATTAGAATAAGCCTTGGTATGCACAAAACAACGTAAATGTTCATCCAATGACACAAACACATTCATTGGATGAACTACATTCCTTAACAACGAAAATTGATTAGAATAAGCTTTGGAATGCACAAAATGACGTAAATGTTTTATTAATGACACAAACGCACTTATTGGATGAACTACATTCATTAAGAACGAAAAATGATTAGAATAAGCCTTGGAATGCAAGAAACGACGTAAATGTTCATCCAATGACACAAACGCATTCATTGGATGAACTACATTCCTTAACAACGAAAAGTGATTAGAATAAGCCTTGGAATGCACAAAATGACGTAAATGTTAAATTAATGACACAAACGCACCTATTAGATGAACAACATTGGTTAAGAACGAATAGTGATTACAATAAGCCTTGGAATGCACAAAATGACGTAAATGTTAAATTCATGACACAAACTCACTTATTGTATGAACTACAATCCATAAGTACGAAAAGTGATTAGAATAAGCCTTGGATTGCACAAAATGACGTAAATGTTCAACCAATGACACAAACGCACTTATTGGATGAACTACATTCCTTAAGAACGAAAAGTGATTAGAATAAGCCTTAGGATGCACAAAATGACGTAAATGTTAAATTATTGACATAAACGCACCTATTGGATGAACAACACTGGTTATGAAAGAATAGTGATTAGAATAAGCCTTGGAATGCACAAAATGATGTAAATGTTTTATTAATGACACAAACGCACTTATTGGATGAACTACATTCATTAAGAACGAAAAATCATTAGAATAAGCCTTGGAATGCACAAACAACGTAAATGTTCATCCAATGACACAAACACATTCATTGGATGAACTACATTCCTTAACAACGAAAAGTGACTAAAGTAAGCCTTAGGATGCACAAAATGACGTAAATGTTAAATTATTGACATAAACGCACCTATTGGATGAACAACATTGGTTATGAAAAAATAGTGATTAGAATAAGCCTTGGAATGCAAGAAACGACGTAAATGTTCATCGAATGACACAAACGCACTCATTGGATGAACTACATTCCTGAACATCGAAAAGATATTAGAATAAGCCTCGGAATGCACAAAATAACGTAAATATTCATCCAATGACACAAACGCACTTATTGGATGAAAAACATTGGTTAACAAAGAATAGTGATTAGAATAAGCCTTGGAATGCACAAAATGACGTAAAGGTTAAATTAATGACACAAACGCACTTATTGGATGAACTACATTCCTTAAGAACGAAAAATGATTAGAATAAGCCTTGGATTGCAAGAAACGACGTAAATGTTCATCCAATGACACAAACGCATTCATTGGATGAACTACATTCCTTAACAACGAAAAGTGATTAGAATAAGCCTTGGAATGCACAAAATGACGTAAATGTTCATCCAATGACACAAACGCACTTATTGGATGAACTACATTCCTTAACAACGAAAAGTGATTAAAGTAAGCCTTAGGATGCACAAAATGACGTAAATGTTAAATTAATGACACAAACGCACTTATTGGATGAACAACATTGGTTAAGACCGAATAGTGATTAGAATAAGCCTTGGAATGCACAAAATGAAGTAAATGTTCAACCAATGACACAAAACGCACTTATTGGATGAACTACATTCCTTAAGAACGAAAAGTGATTAGAATAAGCCTTAGGATGCACAAAATGACGTAAATGTTAAATTAATGACACAAACGCACCTATTAGATGAACAACATTGGTTAAGAACGAATAGTGATTAGAATAAGCCTTGGAATGCACAAAATGACGTAAATGTTAAATTCATGACACAAACTTACTTATAGGATGAAAAACATTCCTTAACAACGAAAAGTGATTAGAATAAGCTTTGGAATGCACAAAATGATGTAAATGTTTGATTAATGACACAAACGCACTTATTGGATGAACTACATTCATTAAGAACGAAAAATGATTAGAATAAGCCTTGGAATGCACAAACAACGTAAATGTTCATCAAATGACACAACCACATTCATTGGATGAACTACATTCCTTAACAACGAAAAGTGATTAAAGTAAGCCTTAGGATGCACAAAATGGCGTAAATATTAAATTAAGGACACAAACGCACTTATTGAATGAACAACATTGGTTAAGAACGAAAAGTGAATAGAATAAGCATTGGAATGCACAAAATGACGTAAATGTTAAATTCATGACACAAACTCACTTATTGGATGAACTACAATCCTTAAGAACGAAAAGTGATTAGAATAAGCCTTGGAATGCACAAAATGAAGTAAATGTTCAACAAATGACACAAACGCACTTATTGGATGAACTACATTCCTTAAGAACGAAAAGTGATTAGAATAAGCCTTAGGATGCACAAAATGACGTAAATGTTAAATTAATGACACAAACGCACCTATTAGATGAACAACATTGGTTAAGAACGAATAGTGATTAGAATAAGCCTTGGAATGCACAAAATGACGTAAATGTTAAATTAATGACACAAACTCACTTATTGGATGAACTACAATTCTTAAGAACGAAAAGTGATTCGAATTTGCCTTGGATTGCACAAAATGACGTAAATGTTCAACCAATGACACAAACGCACTTATTGGATGAACTACATTCCTTAAGAACGAAAAGTGATTAGAATAAGCCTTAGGATGCACAAAATGACGTAATGTTAAATTATTGACATAAACGCACCTATTGGATGAACAACATTGGTTATGAAAGAATAGTGATTAGAATAAGCCTTGGAATGCACAAAATGACGTAAATGTTAAATTCATGAGACAAACTCACTTATTGGATGAACTACAATCCTTAAGAATGAAAAGTGATTCGAATAAGCCTTTGATTACACAAAATGACGTAAATGTTCAACCAATGACACAAACGCACTTATTGGATGAACTACATTCCTTAAGAACGAAAAGTGATTAGAATAAGCCTTAGGATGCACAAAATGACGTAAATGTTAAATTATTGACATAAACGCACCTATTGGACGAACAACATTGGTTAAGAAAGAATAGTGATTAGAATAAGCCTTGGAATGTACAAAATGACGTAAATGTTTTATTAATGACACAAACGCACTTATTGGATGAACTACATTCCTTATGAACGAAAAATGATTAGAATAAGCCTTGGTATGCACAAAACAACGTAAATGTTCATCCAATGACACAAACGCACTTATTGGATGATTTACATTCCTTAACAACGAAAAATGATTAGAATAAGCCTTGGAATGCACGAAACGACGTAAATGTTCATCCAATGACACAAACGCATTCATTGGATGAACTACATTCCTTAACAACGAAAAGTGATTAGAACAAGCTTTGGAATGCACAGAATGACGTAAATGTTTT
Source organism: Cicer cuneatum (assembly GCA_037974295.1). Lineage (NCBI taxonomy): Eukaryota > Viridiplantae > Streptophyta > Magnoliopsida > Fabales > Fabaceae > Cicer > Cicer cuneatum. Next base: position 39,272,830 of record JBBPBO010001984.1, on the reverse strand, counting down.
ATTAATGACACAAATGCACTTATTGGATGAACTACATTCACTAAGAACGAAAAGTGATTAGAATAAGCCTTAGGATGCACAAAATGACGTAAATGTTAAATTAATGACACAAACGCACCTATTAGATGAACAACACTGGTTAAGAACGAATAGTGATGAGAATAAGCCTTGGAATGCACAAAATGACGTAAATGTTAAATTCATGACACAAACTTACTTATAGGATGAAAAACATTCCTTAACAACGAAAAGTGATTAGAATAAGCTTTGGAATGCACAAAATGATGTAAATGTTTGATTAATGACACAAACGCACTTATTGGATGAACTACATTCATTAAGAACGAAAAATGATTAGAATAAGCCTTGGAATGCACAAACAACGTAAATGTTCATCCAATGACACAAACACATTCATTGGATGAACTACATTCCTTAACAACGAAAAGTGATTAAAGTAAGCCTTAGATGCACAAAATGGCGTAAATATTAAATTAATGACACAAACGCACTTATTGAATGAACTACATTCATTAAGAACGAAAAATGATTAGAATAAGCCTTGGAATGCACAAACAACGTAAATGTTCATCCAATGACACAAACACATTCATTGGATGAACTACATTCCTTAACAACGAAAAGTGATTAAAGTAAGCCTTAGGATGCACAAAATGGCGTAAATATTAAATTAATGACACAAACGCACTTATTGAATGAACAACATTGGTTAAGAACGAAAAGTGAATAGAATAAGCATTGGAATGCACAAAATGACGTAAATGTTAAATTCATGACACAAACTCACTTATTGGATGAACTACAATCCTTAAGAACGAAAAGTGATTAGAATAAGCATTGGATTGCACAAAATAACGTAAATGTTCAACCAATGACACAAACGCACTTATTGGATGAACTACATTCCTTAAGAACGAAAAGTGATTAGAATAAGCCTAACGATGCACAAAATGACGTAAATGATAAATTATTGACACAAACGCACCTATTAGATGAACAACATTGGTTAAGAACGAAAAATGATTAGAATAAGCCTTGGTATGCACAAAACAACGTAAATGTTCATCCAATGACACAAACACATTCATTGGATGAACTACATTCCTTAACAACGAAAAGTGATTAAAGTAAGCCTTAGGATGCACAAAATGGCGTAAATATTAAATTAATGACACAAACGCACTTATTGAATGAACAAGATTGGTTAAGAACGAAAAGTGAATACAATAAGCATTGGATTGCACAAAATGACGTAAATGTTAAATTCATGACACAAACTCACTTATTGGATGAACTACAATCCTTAAGAACGAAAAGTGATTAGAATAAGCATTGGATTGCACAAAATAACGTAAATGTTCAACCAATGACACAAACGCACTTATTGGATGAACTACATTCCTTAAGAACGAAAAGTGATTAGAATAAGCCTAACGATGCACAAAATGACGTAAATGATAAATTATTGACACAAACGCACCTATTAGATGAACAACATTGGTTAAGAACGAAAAATGATTAGAATAAGCCTTGGTATGCACAAAACAACGTAAATGTTCATCCAATGACACAAACACATTCATTGGATGAACTACATTCCTTAACAACGAAAATTGATTAGAATAAGCTTTGGAATGCACAAAATGACGTAAATGTTTTATTAATGACACAAACGCACTTATTGGATGAACTACATTCATTAAGAACGAAAAATGATTAGAATAAGCCTTGGAATGCAAGAAACGACGTAAATGTTCATCCAATGACACAAACGCATTCATTGGATGAACTACATTCCTTAACAACGAAAAGTGATTAGAATAAGCCTTGGAATGCACAAAATGACGTAAATGTTAAATTAATGACACAAACGCACCTATTAGATGAACAACATTGGTTAAGAACGAATAGTGATTACAATAAGCCTTGGAATGCACAAAATGACGTAAATGTTAAATTCATGACACAAACTCACTTATTGTATGAACTACAATCCATAAGTACGAAAAGTGATTAGAATAAGCCTTGGATTGCACAAAATGACGTAAATGTTCAACCAATGACACAAACGCACTTATTGGATGAACTACATTCCTTAAGAACGAAAAGTGATTAGAATAAGCCTTAGGATGCACAAAATGACGTAAATGTTAAATTATTGACATAAACGCACCTATTGGATGAACAACATTGGTTAAGAAAGAATAGTGATTAGAATAAGCCTTGGAATGCACAAAATGACGTAAATGTTTTATTAATGACACAAACGCACTTATTGGATGAACTACATTCCTTAAGAACGAAAAATGATTAGAATAAGCCTTGGTATGCACAAAACAACGTAAATGTTCATCCAATGACACAAACACATTCATTGGATGAACTACATTCCTTAACAACGAAAAGTGATTAGAATAAGCCTTAGGATGCACAAAATGACGTAAATGATAAATTAATGACACAAACGCACCTATTAGATGAACAACATTGGTTAAATACGAATAGTGATTAGAATAAGCCTTGGAATGCACAAAATGACGTAAATGTTAAATTCATGACACAAACTCACTTATTGGATGAACTACAATCCTTAAGAACGAAAAGTGATTAGAATAAGCCTTGGAATGCACAAAATGAAGTAAATGTTCAACAAATGACACAAACGCACTTATTGGATGAACTACATTCCTTAAGAACGAAAAGTGATTAGAATAAGCCTTAGGATGCACAAAATGACGTAAATGTTAAATTAATGACACAAACGCACCTATTAGATGAACAACATTGGTTAAGAACGAATAGTGATTAGAATAAGCCTTGGAATGCACAAAATGACGTAAATGTTAAATTCATGACACAAACTTACTTATAGGATGAAAAACATTCCTTAACAACGAAAAGTGATTAGAATAAGCTTTGGAATGCACAAAATGATGTAAATGTTTGATTAATGACACAAACGCACTTATTGGATGAACTACATTCATTAAGAACGAAAAATGATTAGAATAAGCCTTGGAATGCACAAACAACGTAAATGTTCATCCAATGACACAAACACATTCATTGGATGAACTACATTCCTTAACAACGAAAAGTGATTAAAGTAAGCCTTAGGATGCACAAAATGGCGTAAATATTAAATTAATAACACAACCGCACTTATTGAATGAACAACATTGGTTAAGAACGAAAAGTGAATAGAATAAGCATTGGAATGCACAAAATGACGTAAATGTTAAATTCATGACACAAACTCACTTATTGGATGAACTACAATCCTTAAGAACGAAAACTGATTAGAATAAGCATTGGATTGCACAAAATAACGTAAATGTTCAACCAATGACACAAACGCACTTATTGGATGAACTACATTCCTTAAGAACGAAAAGTGATTAGAATAAGCCTAAGGATGCACAAAATGACGTAAATGATAAATTAATGACACAAACGCACCTATTAGATGAACAACATTGGTTAAGAACGAATAGTGATTAGAATAAGCCTTGGAATGCACAAAATGACGTAAATGTTAAATTCATGACACAAACTTACTTATAGGATGAAAAACATTCCTTAACAACGAAAAGTGATTAGAATAAGCTTTGGAATGCACAAAATGATGTAAATGTTTGATTAATGACACAAACGCACTTATTGGATGAACTACATTCATTAAGAACGAAAAATGATTAGAATAAGCCTTGGAATGCACAAACAACGTAAATGTTCATCCAATGACACAAACACATTCATTGGATGAACTACATTCCTTAACAACGAAAAGTGATTAAAGTAAGCCTTAGGATGCACAAAATGGCGTAAATATTAAATTAATAACACAACCGCACTTATTGAATGAACAACATTGGTTAAGAACGAAAAGTGAATAGAATAAGCATTGGAATGCACAAAATGACGTAAATGTTAAATTCATGACACAAACTCACTTATTGGATGAACTACAATCCTTAAGAACGAAAACTGATTAGAATAAGCATTGGATTGCACAAAATAACGTAAATGTTCAACCAATGACACAAACGCACTTATTGGATGAACTACATTCCTTAAGAACGAAAAGTGATTAGAATAAGCCTAAGGATGCACAAAATGACGTAAATGATAAATTAATGACACAAACGCACCTATTAGATGAACAACATTGGTTAAGAATGAATAGTGATTAGAATAAGCCTTGGAATGCACAATATAACGTAAATGTTAAATTCATGATACAAACTCACTTATTGGATGAACTACATTCCTGAACAACGAAAAGTGATTACAATAAGCCTTGGAATGGAAAAAACGACGTAAATGTTCATCCAATGACACAAACGCACTCATTGGATGAACTACATTGTTGAACAACGAAAAGTGATTAGAATAAGCCTTGGATTGCACAAAATGACGTAAATATTCATCCAATGACACAAACGCACTTATTGGATGAAAAACATTGGTTAAGAAAGAATAGTAATTAGAATAAGCCTTCGAATGCACAAAATGACATAAATGTTTTATTAAAGACACGAACGCACTTATTGGAGAACTACATTCCTTAAGAACGAAAAATGATTAGAATAAGCCTTGGTATGTACAAAACAACGTAAATGTTCATCCAATGACACAAACACATTCATTGGATGAACTACATTCCTTAACAACGAAAAGTGATTAGAATAAGCTTTGGAATGCACAAAATGACGTAAATGTTTTATTAATGACACAAACGCACTTATTGGATGAACTACATTCATTAAGAACGAAAAATGATTAGAATAAGCCTTGGAATGCAAGAAACGACGTAAATGTTCATCCAATGACACAAACGCATTCATTGGATGAACTACATTCCTTAACAACGAAAAGTGATTAGAATAAGCCTTGGAATGCACAAAATGACGTAAATGTTAAATTAATGACACAAACGCACCTATTAGATGAACAACATTGGTTAAGAACGAATAGTGATTACAATTAGCTTTGGAATGCACAAAATGACGTAAATGTTAAATTCATGACACAAACTCTCTTATTGGATGAACTACAATCCTTAAGTACGAAAAGTGATTAGAATAAGCCTTGGATTGCACAAAATGACGTAAATGTTCAACCAATGACACAAACGCACTTATTGGATGAACTACATTCCTTAAGAACGAAAAGTGATTAGAATAAGCCTTAGGATGCACAAAATGACGTAAATGTTAAATTATTGACATAAACGCACCTATTGGATGAACAACATTGGTTATGAAAGAATAGTGATTAGAATAAGCCTTGGAATGCACAAAATGATGTAAATGTTTTATTAATGACACAAACGCACTTATTGGATGAACTACATTCCTTAAGAACGAAAAATGATTAGAATAAGCCTTGGTATGCACAAAACAACAGTAATGTTCATCCAATGACACAAACACATTCATTGGATGAACTACATTCCTTAACAACGAAAAGTGATTAGAATAAGCTTTGGAATGCACAAAATGACGTAAATGTTTTATTAATGACACAAACGCACTTATTGAATGAACTACATTCATTAAGAAGGAAAAATGATTAGAATAAGCCTTGGAATGCACAAAATGACGTAAATGTTAAATTCATGACACAAACTCACTTATTGGATGAACTACAATCCTTAAGAACGAAAAGTGATTGGAATAAGCCTTGGATTGCACAAAATGACGTAAATTTCAACCAATGACACAAACGCACTTATTGGATGAACTACATTCTTTAACAACGAAAAGTGATTGAAGTAAGCCTTAGGATGCACAAAATGGCGTAAATATTAAATTAATGACACAAACGCACTTATTGAATGAACAACATTGGTTAAGAACGAAAAGTGATTAGAATAAGTCTTAGGATGCAGAAAATGACGTAAATGTTAAATTATTGACATAAACGCACCTATTGGATGAACAACATTGGTTATGAAAGAATAGTGATTAGAATAAGCATTGGAATGCACAAAATGATGTAAATGTTTTATTAATGACACAAACGCACTTATTGGATGAACTACATTTTTTAAGAACGAAAAGTAATTAGAATAAGGCTTGAAATGCACAAAATGACGTAATTGTTAAATTAATGACACAAACGCACCTATTGGATGAACTACATTCCTTAAGAACGAAAAATGATTAGAATAAGCCTTGGAATGCACAAAACGACGTAAATGTTCATCCAATGACACAAACGCACTCATTGGATACACTACATTCCTTAACAACGAAAAGTGATTAAAGTAAGCCTTACGATGCACAAAATGACGTAAATGTTAAATTAATCACACAAACGCACTTATAGAATGAACAACATTGGTTAAGAACAAAAAGTAATTAGAATAAGCCTTGGAATGCACAAAATGACGTAATTGTTAAATTAATGACACAAACGCACTTATTGGATGAACTACATTCCTTAAGAACGAAATGTGATTAGAATAAGCTTTGGAACGCACAAAATGACGTAAATGTTTTATTAATGACACAATTGTACTTATTGGATGAACTACATTCATTAAGAACGAAAAATGATTAGAATAAGCCTTGGAATGCACAAAACAACGTAAATGTTCATCCAATGACACAAACGCACTCATTGGATACACTACATTCCTTAACAACGAAAAGTGATTAAAGTAAGCCTTACGATGCACAAAATGACGTAAATGTTAAATTAATCACACAAACGCACTTATAGAATGAACAACATTGGTTAAGAACAAAAAGTAATTAGAATAAGCCTTGGAATGCACAAAATGACGTAATTGTTAAATTAATGACACAAACGCACTTATTGGATGAACTACATTCCTTAACAACGAAAAGTGATTAAAGTAAGCCTTAGGATGCACAAAATGGCGTAAATATTAAATTAATGACACAAACGCACTTATTGAATGAACAACATTGGTTAAGAACAAAAAGTAATTAGAATAAGCCTTGGAATGCACAAAATGACGTAATTGTTAAATTAATGACACAAACGCACCTATTAGATGAACAACATTGGTTAAGAACGAATAGTGATTAGAATAAGCCTTGGAATGCACAAAATGACGTAAATGTTAAATTCATGACACAAACTTACTTATAGGATGAAAAACATTCCTTAACAACGAAAAGTGATTAGAATAAGCTTTGGAATGCACAAAATGATGTAAATGTTTGATTAATGACACAAACGCACTTATTGGATGAACTACATTCATTAAGAACGAAAAATGATTAGAATAAGCCTTGGAATGCACAAAACGACGTAAATGTTCATCCAATGACACAAACGCACTCATTGGATACACTACATTCCTTAACAACGAAAAGTGATTAAAGTAAGCCTTACGATGCACAAAATGACGTAAATGTTAAATTAATCACACAAACGCACTTATAGAATGAACAACATTGGTTAAGAACAAAAAGTGATTAGAATAAGCCTTGGAATGCACAAAATGACGTAATTGTTAAATTAATGACACAAATGCAATTATTGGATGAACTATATTCCTTAAGAACGAAAAGTGACTAGAATAAGCCTTGGAATGCACAAAATGACGTAAATGTTCATCGAATGACACAAACGCACTTATTGGATAAACTACATTCCTTAACAATGAAAAGTGATTAAAGTAAGCCTTACGATGCACAAAATGACGTAAATGTTAAATTAATGACACAAACGCACTTTTGGATGAACTACATTCTTTAAGAACGAAAAGTGATTAGAATAAGCCTTGGAATGCACATAATGACGTAAATGTTCATCCAATGACACAAACGCACTTATTGGATGAACAACATTCCTTAACAACGAAAAGTGTTTAAAGTAAGCCTTACGATGCACAAAATGACATAAATGTTAAATTAATGACACAAACGCACTTATAGAATGAACAACATTGGTAAAGAACGAAAAGTGATTAGAATAAGCCTTGGAATGCACAAAATGACGTAATTGTTAAATTAATGACACAAATGCACTTATTGGATGAACTATATTCCTTAAGAACGAAAAGTGATTAGAATAAGCCTTGGAATGCACAAAATGACGTAAATGTTCATCGAATGACACAAACGCACTTATTGGATAAACTACATTCCTTAACAATGAAAAGTGATTAAAGTAAGCCTTACGATGCACAAAATAACGTAAATGTTAAATTAATGACACAAACGCACTTTTGGATGAACTACATTCTTTAAGAACGAAAAGTGATTAGAATAAGCCTTGGAATGCACATAATGACGTAAATGTTCATCCAATGACACAAACGCACTTATTGGATGAACAACATTCCTTAACAACGAAAAGTGTTTAAAGTAAGCCTTACGATGCACAAAATGACGTAAATGTTAAATTAATGGCACAAACGCACTTATTGAATGAACAACATTTTTTAAGAATGAAAAGTAATTAGAATAATCCTTGGAATGCACAAAATGACGTAATTCTTAAATTAATGACACAAACCCACTTATTGGATGAACTACATTCCTTAAGAACGAAAAGTGATTAGAATAAGCCTTGGAAAGCACAAAACGACGTAAATGATCATCCAATGACACAAACGCACTCATTGGATGAACTACATTCCTTAACAACGAAAAGTGATTAGAATAAGCCTTGGAATGCACAAAATGACGTAAATATTCATCGAATGACACAAACGCACTTATTGGATAAACTACATTCCCTAACAATGAAAACTGTGTAAAGTAAGCCTTACGATGCACAAAATGACGTAAATGTTAAATTAATGACACAAACGCACTTATTGAATGAACAACATTGGTTAAGACGAAAAGTGATTAGAATAAGCCTTGGAATGCACAAAATGACGTAATTCTTAAATTAATGACACAAACACACTTATTGGATGAACTACATTCCTTAAGAACGAAAAGTGATTAGAATAAGCCTTCGAATGCACAAAACGACGTAAATGTTCATCCAATGACACAAACGCACTCATTGGATGTACTACATTCCTTAACAACGAAAAGTAATTAAAGTAAGTCTTACGATGCACAAAATGACGTAAATGTTAAATTAATGACACAAACTTACTTATTGGATTAGAATAAGCCTTAGGATGCACAAAACGACGTAAATATTAAACTAACGACACAAACGCACCTATTGGATGAAAAACATTGTTTAAGAAAGAATAGTGATTAGAATAAGCCTTGGATGCACAAAATGACGTAAATGTTAAATTCATGACACAAACTTACTTATTGGATGAAAAACATTCCTTAAGAACGAAAACTGATTAGAATAAGCCTTGGAATGCACAAAATGAAGTAAATGTTCAACCAATGACACAAACGCACTTATTAGATGAACTACATTCCATAAGAACGAAAAGTGATTAGAATAAGCCTTAGGATGCACAAAACGACGTAAATATTAAATTAATGACACAAACGCACCTATTGGATGAAAAACATTGTTTAAGAAAGAATAGTGATTAGAATAAGCCTTGGAAAGCACAAAATGACGTAAATGTTAAATTCATGACACAAACTTACTTATTGGATGAAAAACATTCCTTAAGAACGAAAAGTGATTAGAATAAGCCTTGGAATGCACGAAACGACGTAAATGTTCATCCAATGACACAAACGCATTCATTGGATGAACTACATTCCTTAACAACGAAAAGTGATTAGAATAAGCCTTGGAATGCACAAAATGACGTAAATGTTCATCCAATGACACCAATGCACTTATTGGATGAACTACATACCTTAACAACGAAAAGTGATTAAAGTAAGCCTTACGATGCACAAAATGACATAAATGTTAAATTAATGACACAAACACACTTTTGGATGAACTACATTCCTTAAGAACGAAAAGTGATTAGAAATAGCCTTGGAATGCACATAATGACGTAAATGTTCATCCAATGACACAAACGCACTTATTGGATGAACTACATTCCTTAACTACGAAAAGTGTTTCAAGTAAGCCTTACGATGCACAAAATGACGTAAATGTTAAATTAATGGCACAAACGCACTTATTGAATGAACAACATTTTTTAAGAATGAAAAGTAATTAGAATAAGCCTTGGAATGCACAAAATGACGTAATTCTTAAATTAATGACACAAACCCACTTATTGGATGAACTACATTCCTTAAGAACGAAAAGTGATTAGAATAAGCCTTGGAATGCACCAAAGGACGTAAATGTTCATCCAATGACACAAACGCACCCATTAGATGAACTACATTCCTTAACAATGAAAAGTGATTAAAGTAAGCCTTACGATGCACAAAATGACGTAATTCTTAAATTAATGACACAAACCCACTTATTGGATGAACTACATTCCTTAAGAATGAAAAGTGATTAGAATAAGCCTTGGAATGCACATAATGACGTAAATGTTCATCCAATGACACAAACGCACTTATTGGATGAACAACATTCCTTAACAACGAAAAGTGTTTAAAGTAAGCCTTACGATGCACAAAATGACGTAAATGTTAAATTAATGGCACAAACGCACTTATTGAATGAACAACATTTTTTAAGAATGAAAAGTAATTAGAATAAGCCTTGGAATGCACAAAATGACGTAATTCTTAAATTAATGACACAAACCCACTTATTGGATGAACTACATTCCTTAAGAACGAAAAGTGATTAGAATAAGCCTTGGAATGCACCAAAGGACGTAAATGTTCATCCAATGACACAAACGCACCCATTAGATGAACTACATTCCTTAACAATGAAAAGTGATTAAAGTAAGCCTTACGATGCACAAAATGACGTAATTCTTAAATTAATGACACAAACCCACTTATTGGATGAACTACATTCCTTAAGAACGAAAAGTGATTAGAATAAGCCTTGGAAAGCACAAAACGACGTAAATGTTCATCCAATGACACAAACGCACTCATTGGATGAACTACATTCCTTAACAACGAAAAGTGATTAGAATAAGCCTTGGAATGCACAAAATGACGTAAATATTCATCGAATGACACAAACGCACTTATTGGATAAACTACATTCCCTAACAATGAAAACTGTTTAAAGTAAGCCTTACGATGCACAAAATGACGTAAATGTTAAATTAATGACACAAACGCACTTATTGAATGAACAACATTGGTTAAGACGAAAAGTGATTAGAATAAGCCTTGGAATGCACAAAATGACGTAATTCTTAAATTAATGACACAAACACACTTATTGGATGAACTACATTCCTTAAGAACGAAAAGTGATTAGAATAAGCCTTCGAATGCACAAAACGACGTAAATGTTCATCCAATGACACAAACGCACTCATTGGATGTACTACATTCCTTAACAACGAAAAGTAATTAAAGTAAGTCTTACGATGCACAAAATGACGTAAATGTTAAATTAATGACACAAACTTACTTATTGGATTAGAATAAGCCTTAGGATGCACAAAACGACGTAAATATTAAATTAACGACACAAACGCACCTATTGGATGAAAAACATTGTTTAAGAAAGAATAGTGATTAGAATAAGCCTTGGATGCACAAAATGACGTAAATGTTAAATTCATGACACAAACTTACTTATTGGATGAAAAACATTCCTTAAGAACGAAAACTGATTAGAATAAGCCTTGGAATGCACAAAATGAAGTAAATGTTCAACCAATGACACAAACGCACTTATTAGATGAACTACATTCCATAAGAACGAAAAGTGATTAGAATAAGCCTTAGGATGCACAAAACGACGTAAATATTAAATTAATGACACAAACGCACCTATTGGATGAAAAACATTGTTTAAGAAAGAATAGTGATTAGAATAAGCCTTGGAATGCACAAAATGACGTAAATGTTAAATTCATGACACAAACTTACTTATTGGATGAAAAACATTCCTTAAGAACGAAAAGTGATTAGAATAAGCCTTGGAATGCACGAAACGACGTAAATGTTCATCCAATGACACAAACGCATTCATTGGATGAACTACATTCCTTAACAACGAAAAGTGATTAGAATAAGCCTTGGAATGCACAAAATGACGTAAATGTTCATCCAATGACACCAATGCACTTATTGGATGAACTACATTCCTTAACAACGAAAAGTGATTAAAGTAAGCCTTACGATGCACAAAATGACATAAATGTTAAATTAATGACACAAACACACTTTCGGATGAACTACATTCCTTAAGAACGAAAAGTGATTAGAAATAGCCTTGGAATGCACATAATGACGTAAATGTTCATCCAATGACACAAACGCACTTATTGGATGAACTACATTCCTTAACTACGAAAAGTGTTTCAAGTAAGCCTTACGATGCACAAAATGACGTAAATGTTAAATTAATGGCACAAACGCACTTATTGAATGAACAACATTTTTTAAGAATGAAAAGTAATTAGAATAAGCCTTGGAATGCACAAAATGACGTAATTCTTAAATTAATGACACAAACCCACTTATTGGATGAACTACATTCCTTAAGAACGAAAAGTGATTAGAATAAGCCTTGGAATGCACCAAAGGACGTAAATGTTCATCCAATGACACAAACGCACCCATTAGATGAACTACATTCCTTAACAATGAAAAGTGATTAAAGTAAGCCTTACGATGCACAAAATGACGTAATTCTTAAATTAATGACACAAACCCACTTATTGGATGAACTACATTCCTTAAGAATGAAAAGTGATTAGAATAAGCCTTGGAATGCACATAATGACGTAAATGTTCATCCAATGACACAAACGCACTTATTGGATGAACAACATTCCTTAACAACGAAAAGTGTTTAAAGTAAGCCTTACGATGCACAAAATGACGTAAATGTTAAATTAATGGCACAAACGCACTTATTGAATGAACAACATTTTTTAAGAATGAAAAGTAATTAGAATAAGCCTTGGAATGCACAAAATGACGTAATTCTTAAATTAATGACACAAACCCACTTATTGGATGAACTACATTCCTTAAGAACGAAAAGTGATTAGAATAAGCCTTGGAATGCACCAAAGGACGTAAATGTTCATCCAATGACACAAACGCACCCATTAGATGAACTACATTCCTTAACAATGAAAAGTGATTAAAGTAAGCCTTACGATGCACAAAATGACGTAATTCTTAAATTAATGACACAAACCCACTTATTGGATGAACTACATTCCTTAAGAACGAAAAGTGATTAGAATAAGCCTTGGAAAGCACAAAACGACGTAAATGTTCATCCAATGACACAAACGCACTCATTGGATGAACTACATTCCTTAACAACGAAAAGTGATTAGAATAAGCCTTGGAATGCACAAAATGACGTAAATATTCATCGAATGACACAAACGCACTTATTGGATAAACTACATTCCCTAACAATGAAAACTGTTTAAAGTAAGCCTTACGATGCACAAAATGACGTAAATGTTAAATTAATGACACAAACGCACTTATTGAATGAACAACATTGGTTAAGACGAAAAGTGATTAGAATAAGCCTTGGAATGCACAAAATGACGTAATTCTTAAATTAATGACACAAACACACTTATTGGATGAACTACATTCCTTAAGAACGAAAAGTGATTAGAATAAGCCTTCGAATGCACAAAACGACGTAAATGTTCATCCAATGACACAAACGCACTCATTGGATGTACTACATTCCTTAACAACGAAAAGTAATTAAAGTAAGTCTTACGATGCACAAAATGACGTAAATGTTAAATTAATGACACAAACTTACTTATTGGATTAGAATAAGCCTTAGGATGCACAAAACGACGTAAATATTAAACTAACGACACAAACGCACCTATTGGATGAAAAACATTGTTTAAGAAAGAATAGTGATTAGAATAAGCCTTGGATGCACAAAATGACGTAAATGTTAAATTCATGACACAAACTTACTTATTGGATGAAAAACATTCCTTAAGAACGAAAACTGATTAGAATAAGCCTTGGAATGCACAAAATGAAGTAAATGTTCAACCAATGACACAAACGCACTTATTAGATGAACTACATTCCATAAGAACGAAAAGTGATTAGAATAAGCCTTAGGATGCACAAAACGACGTAAATATTAAATTAATGACACAAACGCACCTATTGGATGAAAAACATTGTTTAAGAAAGAATAGTGATTAGAATAAGCCTTGGAAAGCACAAAATGACGTAAATGTTAAATTCATGACACAAACTTACTTATTGGATGAAAAACATTCCTTAAGAACGAAAAGTGATTAGAATAAGCCTTGGAATGCACGAAACGACGTAAATGTTCATCCAATGACACAAACGCATTCATTGGATGAACTACATTCCTTAACAACGAAAAGTGATTAGAATAAGCCTTGGAATGCACAAAATGACGTAAATGTTCATCCAATGACACCAATGCACTTATTGGATGAACTACATTCCTTAACAACGAAAAGTGATTAAAGTAAGCCTTACGATGCACAAAATGACATAAATGTTAAATTAATGACACAAACACACTTTTGGATGAACTACATTCCTTAAGAACGAAAAGTGATTAGAAATAGCCTTGGAATGCACATAATGACGTAAATGTTCATCCAATGACACAAACGCACTTATTGGATGAACTACATTCCTTAACTACGAAAAGTGTTTCAAGTAAGCCTTACGATGCACAAAATGACGTAAATGTTGAATTAATGGCACAAACGCACTTATTGAATGAACAACATTTTTTAAGAATGAAAAGTAATTAGAATAAGCCTTGGAATGCACAAAATGACGTAATTCTTAAATTAATGACACAAACCCACTTATTGGATGAACTACATTCCTTAAGAACGAAAAGTGATTAGAATAAGCCTTGGAAAGCACAAAACGACGTAAATGTTCATCCAATGACACAAACGCACTCATTGGATGAACTACATTCCTTAACAACGAAAAGTGATTAGAATAAGCCTTGGAATGCACAAAATGACGTAAATATTCATCGAATGACACAAACGCACTTATTGGATAAACTACATTCCCTAACAATGAAAACTGTTTAAAGTAAGCCTTACGATGCACAAAATGACGTAAATGTTAAATTAATGACACAAACGCACTTATTGAATGAACAACATTGGTTAAGACGAAAAGTGATTAGAATAAGCCTTGGAATGCACAAAATGACGTAATTCTTAAATTAATGACACAAACACACTTATTGGATGAACTACATTCCTTAAGAACGAAAAGTGATTAGAATAAGCCTTCGAATGCACAAAACGACGTAAATGTTCATCCAATGACACAAACGCACTCATTGGATGTACTACATTCCTTAACAACGAAAAGTAATTAAAGTAAGTCTTACGATGCACAAAATGACGTAAATGTTAAATTAATGACACAAACTTACTTATTGGATTAGAATAAGCCTTAGGATGCACAAAACGACGTAAATATTAAATTAACGACACAAACGCACCTATTGGATGAAAAACATTGTTTAAGAAAGAATAGTGATTAGAATAAGCCTTGGATGCACAAAATTACGTAAATGTTAAATTCATGACACAAACTTACTTATTGGATGAAAAACATTCCTTAAGAACGAAAAGTGATTAGAATAAGCCTTGGAATGCACGAAACGACGTAAATGTTCATCCAATGACACAAACGCATTCATTGGATGAACTACATTCCTTAACAACGAAAAGTGATTAGAATAAGCCTTGGAATGCACAAAATGACGTAAATGTTCATCCAATGACACAAACGCACTTATTGGATGAACTACATTCCTTAACAACGAAAAATGATTAGAATAAGCCTTGGTATGCACAAAACAACGTAAATGTTCATCCAATGACACAAACACATTCATTAGATGAACTACATTCCTTAACAACGAAAAGTGATTAGAATAAGCTTTGGAATGCACAAAATGACGTAAATGTTTTATTAATGACACAAACACACTTATTGGATGAACTACATTCATTAAGAACGAAAAATGGTTAGAATAAGCCTTGGAATGCACAAAATGACGTAAATGTTAAATTCATGACACAAACTCACTTATTGGATGAAGTACAATCCTTAAAAACGAAAAGTGATTTGAATAAGCCTTGGATTGCACAAAATGACGTAAATGTTCAACCAATGACACAAACGCACTTATTGGATGAACTACATTCCTAAGAACGATAAGTGATTAGAATAAGTCTGAGGATGCACAAAATGACGTAAATGTTAAATTATTGACATAAACGCACCTATTGGATGAACAAAATTGGTTAAGAAAGAATAGTAATTAGAATAAGCCTTGGAATGCACAAAATGACGTAAATGTTTTATTAATGACACAAACGCACTTATTAGATGAACTACATTCCATAAGAACGAAAAGTGATTAGAATAAGCCTTAGGATGCACAAAACGACGTAAATATTAAATTAATGACACAAACGCACCTATTGGAGGAAAAACATTGTTTAAGAAAGAATAGTGATTAGAATAAGCCTTGGAATGCACAAAATGACGTAAATGTTAAATTCATGACACAAACTTACTTATTGGATGAAAAACATTCCTTAAGAACGAAAAGTGATTAGAATAAGCCTTGGAATGCACGAAACGACGTAAATGTTCATCCAATGACACAAACGCATTCATTGGATGAACTACATTCCTTAACAACGAAAAGTGATTAGAATAAGCCTTGGAATGCACAAAATGACGTAAATGTTCATCCAATGACACCAATGCACTTATTGGATGAACTACATTCCTTAACAACGAAAAGTGATTAAAGTAAGCCTTACGATGCACAAAATGACATAAATGTTAAATTAATGACACAAACACACTTTCGGATGAACTACATTCCTTAAGAACGAAAAGTGATTAGAAATAGCCTTGGAATGCACATAATGACGTAAATGTTCATCCAATGACACAAACGCACTTATTGGATGAACTACATTCCTTAACTACGAAAAGTGTTTCAAGTAAGCCTTACGATGCACAAAATGACGTAAATGTTAAATTAATGGCACAAACGCACTTATTGAATGAACAACATTTTTTAAGAATGAAAAGTAATTAGAATAAGCCTTGGAATGCACAAAATGACGTAATTCTTGAATTAATGACACAAACCCACTTATTGGATGAACTACATTCCTTAAGAACGAAAAGTGATTAGAATAAGCCTTGGAAAGCACAAAACGACGTAAATGTTCATCCAATGACACAAACGCAGTCATTGGATGAACTACATTCCTTAACAACGAAAAGTGATTAGAATAAGCCTTGGAATGCACAAAATGACGTAAATATTCATCGAATGACACAAACGCACTTATTGGATAAACTACATTCCCTAACAATGAAATCTGTTTAAAGTAAGCCTTACGATGCACAAAATGACGTAAATGTTAAATTAATGACACAAACGCACTATTGAATGAACAACATTGGTTAAGAACGAAAAGTGATTAGAATAAGCCTTGGAATGCACAAAATGACGTAATTCTTAAATTAATGACACAAACACACTTATTGGATGAACTACATTCCTTAAGAACGAAAAGTGATTAGAATAAGCCTTCGAATGAACAAAACGACGTAAATGTTCATCCAATGACACAAACGCACTCATTGGATGTACTACATTCCTTAACAACGAAAAGTGATTAAAGTAAGTCTTACGATGCACAAAATGACGTAAATGTTAAATTAATGACACAAACTTACTTATTGGATTAGAATAAGCCTTAGGATGCACAAAACGACGTAAATATTAAATTAACGACACAAACGCACCTATTGGATGAAAAACATTGTTTAAGAAAGAATAGTGATTAGAATAAGCCTTGGATGCACAAAATTACGTAAATGTTAAATTCATGACACAAACTTACTTATTGGATGAAAAACATTCCTTAAGAACGAAAAGTGATTAGAATAAGCCTTGGAATGCACGAAACGACGTAAATGTTCATCCAATGACACAAACGCATTCATTGGATGAACTACATTCCTTAACAACGAAAAGTGATTAGAATAAGCCTTGGAATGCACAAAATGACGTAAATGTTCATCCAATGACACAAACGCACTTATTGGATGAACTACATTCCTTAACAACGAAAAATGATTAGAATAAGCCTTGGTATGCACAAAACAACGTAAATGTTCATCCAATGACACAAACACATTCATTAGATGAACTACATTCCTTAACAACGAAAAGTGATTAGAATAAGCTTTGGAATGCACAAAATGACGTAAATGTTTTATTAATGACACAAACACACTTATTGGATGAACTACATTCATTAAGAACGAAAAATGGTTAGAATAAGCCTTGGAATGCACAAAATGACGTAAATGTTAAATTCATGACACAAACTCACTTATTGGATGAAGTACAATCCTTAAAAACGAAAAGTGATTTGAATAAGCCTTGGATTGCACAAAATGACGTAAATGTTCAACCAATGACACAAACGCACTTATTGGATGAACTACATTCCTAAGAACGATAAGTGATTAGAATAAGTCTGAGGATGCACAAAATGACGTAAATGTTAAATTATTGACATAAACGCACCTATTGGATGAACAAAATTGGTTAAGAAAGAATAGTAATTAGAATAAGCCTTGGAATGCACAAAATGACGTAAATGTTTTATTAATGACACAAACGCACTTATTAGATGAACTACATTCCATAAGAACGAAAAGTGATTAGAATAAGCCTTAGGATGCACAAAACGACGTAAATATTAAATTAATGACACAAACGCACCTATTGGAGGAAAAACATTGTTTAAGAAAGAATAGTGATTAGAATAAGCCTTGGAATGCACAAAATGACGTAAATGTTAAATTCATGACACAAACTTACTTATTGGATGAAAAACATTCCTTAAGAACGAAAAGTGATTAGAATAAGCCTTGGAATGCACGAAACGACGTAAATGTTCATCCAATGACACAAACGCATTCATTGGATGAACTACATTCCCTAACAACGAAAAGTGATTAGAATAAGCCTTGGAATGCACAAAATGACGTAAATGTTCATCCAATGACACAAACGCACTTATTGGATGAACTACATTCCTTAAGAACGATAAGTGATTAGAATAAGTCTGAGGATGCACAAAATGACGTAAATGTTAAATTATTGACATAAACGCACCTATTGGATGAACAAAATTGGTTAAGAAAGAATAGTAATTAGAATAAGCCTTGGAATGCACAAAATGACGTAAATTTTCATCCAATGACACAAACACATTCATTGGATGAACTACATTCCTTAACAACGAAAAGTGATTAAAATAAGCTTTGGAATGCACAAAATGACGTAAATGTTTTATTAATGACACAAACGCACTTATTGGATGAACTACATTCATTAAGAACGAAAAATGATTAGAATAAGCCTTGGAATGCACAAAACAACGTAAATGTTCATCCAATGACACAAACACATTCATTGGATGAACTACATTCCTTAAGAATGAAAAGTGATTAGAATAAGCCTTAGGATGCACAAAATGGCGTAAATGTTAAATTAATGACACAAACGCACCTATTAGATGAACAACATTGGTTAAGAACGAATAGTGATGAGAATAAGCCTTGGAATGCACAAAATGACGTAAATGTTAAATTCATGACACAAACTCACTTATTGGATGAACTACAATCCTTAAGAACGAAAACTGATTAAAATAAGTCTTGGATTGCACAAAATAACGTAAATGTTGAACCAATGACAGAAACGCACTTATTGGATGAACTACATTCCTTAAGAACGAAAAGTGATTAGAATAAGCCTTAGGATGCACAAAATGACGTAAATGTTAAATTATTGACATAAACGCACCTATTGGATGAACAACATTGGTTAAGAAAGAATAGTAATTAGAATAAGCCTTGGAATGCACAAAATGACATAAATGTTTTATTAATGACCAAACGCACTTATTGGATGAACTACATTCCTTAAGAACGAAAAATGATTAGAATAAGCCTTGGTATGCACAAAACAACGTAAATGTTCATCCAATGACACAAACACATTCATTGGATCAACTACATTCCTTAACAACGAAAAGTGCTTAGAATAAGCCTTGGATTGCACAAAATGACGTAAATGTTCAACCAATGACACAAACGCACTTATTGGATGAACTACATTCCTTAAGAACGAAAAGTGATTAGAATAAGCCTTAGGATGCACAAAATGACGTAAATGTTAAATTATTGACATAAACGCACCTATTGGATGAACAACATTGGTTAAGAAAGAATAGTGATTAGAATAAATATTGGAATGCACAAAATGATGTAAATGTTTTATTAATGACAAAAACCCACTTATTGGATGAACTACATTCCTTAAGAACGAAAAATGATTAGAGTAAGCCTTGGAATGCACAAAGCGACGTAAATGTTCATCCAATGACACAAACGCATTCATTGGATGAACTACATTCCTTAACAATGAAAAGTGATTAGAATAAGCCTTGGAATGCACAAAATGACGTAAATGTTCATCCAATGACACAAACGCACTTATTGGATGAACTACATTCCTTAACAACGAAAAGTGATTAAAGTAAGTCTTAGGATGCACAAAATGACGTAAATGTTAAATTAATGACACAAACACACTTATTGGATGAACAACATTGATTAAGAACGAAAAGAGATTAGAATAAGCCTTGGAATGCACAAAATGACGTAAATATCAAATTCATGACACAAACTTACTTATTGGATGAAAAACATTCCTTAATAACGAAATGTGATTAGTATAAGCCTTGGAATGCACAAAATGAAGTAAATGTTCAACCAATGACACAAACGCACTTATTGGATGAACTACATTCCATAAGAACAAAAAGTGATTAGAATAAGCCTTAGGATGCACAAAATGACGTAAATATTAAATTAATGACACAAACGCACCTATTGGATGAAAAACATTGGTTAAGAAAGAATAGTGATTAGAATAAGCCTTGGAATGCACAAAATGACGTAAATGTTAAATTCGTGACACAAACTTACTTATTGGATGAAAAACATTCCTTAAGAACGAAAAGTGATTAGAATAAGCCTTGCAATGCACGAAACGACGTAAATGTTCATCCAATGACACAAATGCATTCATTGGATGAACTACATTCCTTAACAACGAAAAGTGATTAGAAAAAGCCTTGGAATGCACAAAATGACGTAAATGTTCATCCAATGACACAAACACATTCATTAGATGAACTACATTCCTTAACAACGAAAAGTGATTAGAATAAGCTTTGGAATGCACAAAATGACGTAAATGTTTTATCAATGACACAAACGCACTTATTGGATGAACTACACTCATTAAGAACGAAAAATGATTAGAATAAGCCTAGGAATGCACAAAATGACGTAAATGTTAATTCATGACACAAACTCACTTATTGGATGAACTACAATCCTTAAAAACGAAAAGTGATTAGCATAAGACTTGGATTGCACAAAATGACGTAAATGTTCAACCAATGACACAAACGCACTTATTGGATGAACTACATTCCTTAAGAACAAAAAGTGATTAGAATAAGCCTTAGGATGCACAAAATGACGTAAATGTTAAATTA
>JBBPBO010001984.1:39225246-39251114 GCA_037974295.1 Cicer cuneatum | reverse complement strand
ATTGGATGAACTACATTCCTTAACAACGAAAAATGATTAGAATAAGCCTTGGTATGCACAAAACAACATAAATCTTCATCCAATGACACAAACACATTCTTTAGATGAACTACATTCCTTAACAACGAAAAGTGATTAAAATAAGCTTTGGAATGCACAAAATGACGTAAATGTTTTATTAATGACACAAACGCACTTATTGGATGAACTACATTCCTTAACAACGAAAACTGTTTAAAGTAAGCCTTACGATGCACAAAATGACGTAAATGTTAAATTAATGACACAAACGCACTTATTGAATGAACAACATTGGTTAAGAACGAAAAGTGATTAGAATAAGCCTTGGAATGCACAAAATGACGTAATTCTTAAATTAATGACACAAACGCACTTATTGGATGAACTACATTCCTTAAGAACGAAAAGTGATTAGAATAAGCCTTCGAATGCACAAAACGACATAAATGTTCATCCAATGACACAAACGCACTCATTGGATGAACTACATTCCTTAACAGTGAAAAGTGATTAAAGTAAGTCTTACGATGCACAAAATGACGTAAATGTTAAATTAATGACACAAACGCACTTATTGGATGAAAAACGTTCCTTAAGAACGAAAAGTGATCAGAATAAGCCTTGGAATGCACAAAATGAAGTAAATGTTCAACCAATGACACAAACGTACTTACTAGATGAACTACATTCCGTAAGAACGAAAAGTGATTAGAAAAAGCCTTGGAATGCACAAAATGACGTAAATGTTCATCCAATGACACAAACACATTCATTAGATGAACTACATTCCTTAACAACGAAAAGTGATTAGAATAAGCTTTGGAATGCACAAAATGACGTAAATGTTTTATCAATGACACAAACGCACTTATTGGATGAACTACACTCATTAAGAACGAAAAATGATTAGAATAAGCCTAGGAATGCACAAAATGACGTAAATGTTAATTCATGACACAAACTCACTTATTGGATGAACTACAATCCTTAAAAACGAAAAGTGATTAGCATAAGACTTGGATTGCACAAAATGACGTAAATGTTCAACCAATGACACAAACGCACTTATTGGATGAACTACATTCCTTAAGAACAAAAAGTGATTAGAATAAGCCTTAGGATGCACAAAATGACGTAAATGTTAAATTATTGACATAAACGCACCTATTGGATGAACAACATTGGTTAAGAAAGAATAGTGATTAGAATAAGCCTTGGAATGCACAAAATGACGTAAATGTTTTATTAATGACACAAACGCACTTATTGGATGAACTACATTCATTAAGAACGAAAAATGATTAGAATAAGCCTTGGAATGCACAAAACAACGTAAATGTTCATCCAATGACACAAACACATTCATTGGATGAACTACATTCCTTAACAACAAAAAGTGATTAGAATAAGCCTTGGAATGCCCAAAATGACGTAAATGTTCATCCAATGACACAAACGCACTAATTGGATGAACTACATTCCTTAACAACGAAAAGTGATTCAAGTAAGCCTTAGGATGCACAAAACGACGTAAATATTAAATTAATGACACAAACGAACCTATTGGATGAAAAACATTGGTTAAGAAGGAATAGTGATTAGAATAAGCCTTGGAATGCACAAAATGACGTAAATGTTAAATTCATGACACAAACTTACTTATTGGATGAACTACATTCCTTAAGAACGAAAAATGATTAGAATAAGCCTTGGAATGCACAAAGCGACGTAAATGTTCATCCAATGACACAAACGCATTCATTGGATGAACTACATTCCTTAACAACGAAAAGTGATTAGAATAAGCCTTGGAATGCACAAAATGACGTAAATGTTCATCCAATGACACAAACGCACTAATTGGATGAACTACATTCCTTAACAACGAAAAATGATTAGAATAAGCCTTGGTATGCACAAAACAACATAAATCTTCATCCAATGACACAAACACATTCTTTAGATGAACTACATTCCTTAACAACGAAAAGTGATTAAAATAAGCTTTGGAATGCACAAAATGACGTAAATGTTTTATTAATGACACAAACGCACTTATTGGATGAACTACATTCCTTAACAACGAAAACTGTTTAAAGTAAGCCTTACGATGCACAAAATGACGTAAATGTTAAATTAATGACACAAACGCACTTATTGAATGAACAACATTGGTTAAGAACGAAAAGTGATTAGAATAAGCCTTGGAATGCACAAAATGACGTAATTCTTAAATTAATGACACAAACGCACTTATTGGATGAACTACATTCCTTAAGAACGAAAAGTGATTAGAATAAGCCTTCGAATGCACAAAACGACATAAATGTTCATCCAATGACACAAACGCACTCATTGGATGAACTACATTCCTTAACAGTGAAAAGTGATTAAAGTAAGTCTTACGATGCACAAAATGACGTAAATGTTAAATTAATGACACAAACTTACTTATTGGATGAAAAACATTCCTTAAGAACGAAAAGTGATTAGAATAAGCCTTGGAATGCACGAAACGACGTAAATGTTCATCCAATGACACAAACGCACTTATTGGATGAACTACATTCCTTAACAACGAAAAATAATTCGAATAAGCCTTGGTATGCACAAAACAACGTAAATCTTCATCCAATGACACAAACACATTCATTAGATGAACTACATTCCTTAACAACGAAAAGTGATTAGAATAAGCTTTGAAATGCACAAAATGACGTAATTCTTAAATTAATCACACAAACGCACTTATTGGATGAACTACATTCCTTAAGAACGAAAAGTGATTAGAATAAGCCTTGGAATGCACAAAACGACGTAAATGTTCATCCAATGACCCAAATGCACTCATTGGATGAACTACATTCCTTAACAACGAAAAGTGATTAGAATAAGCCTTGGAATGCACAAAATGACGTAAATGTTCATCGAATGACACAAACGCACTTATTGGATGAACTACATTCCTTAACAACAAAAACTGTTTAAAGTAAGCCTTACGATGCACAAAATGACGTAAATGTTAAATTAATGACACAAACGCACTTATTGAATGAACAACATTGGTTAAGAACGAAAATTGATAAGAATAAGCCTTGGAATGCACAAAATGACGTAATTCTTAAATTAATGACAGAAACGCACTTATTGGATGAACTACATTCCTTAAGAACGAAAAGTGATTAGAATAAGCCTTAGAATGCACAAAACGAAGTAAATGTTCATCCAATGACACAAACGCACTCATTGGATGAACTACATTCCTTAACAACGAAAAGTGATTAAAGTATGTCTTACGATGCACAAAATGACGTAAATGTTAAATTAATGACACAAACGCACTTATTGGATGAAAAACATTCCTTAAGAACGAAAAGTGATCAGAATAAGCCTTGGAATGCACAAAATGAAGTAAATGTTCAACCAATGACACAAACGTACTTACTAGATGAACTACATTCCGTAAGAACGAAAAGTGATTAGAATAAGCGTTAGGATGCACAAAACGACGTAAATATTAAATTAATGACACAAACGCACCTATTAGATGAAAAACATTGGTTAAGAAGGAATAGTGATTAGAATAAGCCTTGGAATGCACAAAATGACGTAAATGTTAAATTCATGACACAAACTTACTTATTGGATGAAAAACATTCCTTAAGAACGAAAAGTGATTAGAATAAGCCTTGGAATGCACAAAATGACGTAATTCTTAAATTAATGACACAAACGCACTTATTGGATGAACTACATTCCTTAAGAACGAAAAGTGATTAGAATAAGCCTTAGAATGCACAAAACGAAGTAAATGTTCATCCAATGACACAAACGCACTCATTGGATGAACTACATTCCTTAACAACGAAAAGTGATTAAAGTAAGCCTTAGGATGCACAAAATGACGTAAATGTTAAATTAATGACACAAACGCACTTATTGGATGAACAACATTGGTCAAGAACGCAAAGTGATTAGAATAAGCCTTGGAATGCACAAAATGACGTAAATGTTCATCCAATGACACAAACGCACTTATTGGATGAACTACATTCCTTAACAACGAAAAATAATTCGAATAAGCCTTGGTATGCACAAAACAACGTAAATCTTCATCCAATGACACAAACACATTCATTAGATGAACTACATTCCTTAACAACGAAAAGTGATTAGAATAAGCTTTGGAATGCACAAAATGACGTAATTCTTAAATTAATCACACAAACGCACTTATTGGATGAACTACATTCCTTAAGAACGAAAAGTGATTAGAATAAGCCTTGGAATGCACAAAACGACGTAAATGTTCATCCAATGACCCAAACGCACTCATTGGATGAACTACATTCCTTAACAACGAAAAGTGATTAGAATAAGCCTTGGAATGCACAAAATGACGTAAATGTTCATCCAATGACACAAACGCACTCATTGGATGAACTACATTCCTTAACAACGAAAAGTGATTAAAGTATGTCTTACGATGCACAAAATGACGTAAATGTTAAATTAATGACACAAACGCACTTATTGGATGAAAAACATTCCTTAAGAACGAAAAGTGATTAGAATAAGCCTTGGAATGCACAAAATGAAGTAAATGTTCAACCAATGACACAAACGTACTTACTAGATGAACTACATTCCATAAGAACGAAAAGTGATTAGAATAAGCCTTAGGATGCACAAAACGACGTAAATATTAAATTAATTACACAAACGAACCTATTGGATGAAAAACATTGGTTAAGAAGGAATAGTGATTAGAATAAGCCTTGGAATGCACGAAACGACGTAAATGTTCATCCAATGACACAAACGCATTCATTGGATGAACTGCATTCCTTAACTACGAAAAGTGATTAGAATAAGCCTTGGAATGCACAAAATGACGTAAATGTTCATCCAATGACACAAACGCACTTATTGGATGAACTACATTCCTTAACAACGAAAAATAATTCGAATAAGCCTTGGTATGCACAAAACAATGTAAATCTTCATCCAATGACACAAACACATTCATTAGATGAACTACATTCCTTAACAACGAAAAGTGATTAGAATAAGCTTTGGAATGCACCAAATGACGTAATTCTTAAATTAATCACACAAACGCACTTATTGGATGAACTACATTCCTTAAGAACGAAAACTGTTTAAAGTAAGCCTTACGATGCACAAAATGACGTAAATGTTAAATTAATGGCACAAACGCACTTATTGAATGAACAACATTTTTTAAGAATGAAAAGTAATTAGAATAAGCCTTGGAATGCACAAAATGACGTAATTCTTAAATTAATCACACAAACACACTTATTGGATGAACTACATTCCTTAAGAACGAAAAGTGATTAGAATAAGCCTTGGAAGGCACAAAACGACGTAAATGTTCATCCAATGACCCAAACGCACTTATTGGATGAACTACATTCCTTAAGAACGAAAAGTGATTAGAATAAGCCTTGGAAGGCACAAAACGACGTAAATGTTCATCCAATGACACAAACGCACTTATTGGATGAAAAACATTCCTTAAGAACGAAAAGTGATTAGAATAAGCCTTGGAATGCACAAAATGAAGTAAATGTTCAACCAATGACACAAACGTACTTACTAGATGAACTACATTCCATAAGAACGAAAAGTGATTAGAATAAGCCTTAGGATGCACAAAACGACGTAAATATTAAATTAATGACACAAACGAACCTATTGGATGAAAAACATTGGTTAAGAAGGAATAGTGATTAGAATAAGCCTTGGAATGCACAAAATGACGTAAATGTTAAATTCATGACACAAACTTACTTATTGAATGAAAAACATTCCTTAAGAACGAAAAGTGATTAGAATAAGCCTTGGAATGCACAAAACGATGTAAATGTTCATCCAATGACACAAACGCACTCATTGGATGATCTACATTCCTTAACAACGAAAAGTGATTAAAGTAAGTCTTACGATGCACAAAATGACGTAAATGTTAAATTAATGACACAAACGCACTTATTGGATGAAAAACATTCCTTAAGAACGAAAAGTGATGAGAATAAGCCTTGGAATGCACAAAATGAAGTAAATGTTCAACCAATGACACAAACGTACTTACTAGATGAACTACATTCCGTAAGAACGAAAAGTGATTAGAATAAGCCTTAGGATGCACAAAACGACGTAAATATTAAATTAATGACACAAACGAACCTATTAGATGAAAAACATTGGTTAAGAAGGAATAGTGATTAGAATAAGCCTTGGAATGCACAAAATGACGTAAATGTTAAATTCATGACACAAACTTACTTATTGGATGAAAAACATTCCTTAAGAACGAAAAGTGATTCGAATAATCCTTGGGATGCAAAAAATTACCTAAATGTTCATCCAATGACACAAATGAACTTATTGGATGAACTACATTCCTTAACAACGAAAAGTGATTAGAATAAGCCTTGGAATGCACAAAATGACATAAATGTTCATCCAATGACACAAACGCACTTATTGGATGAACTACATTCCTTAACAACGAAAAATGATTAGAATAAGCCTTGGTATGCACAAAACAACATAAATCTTCATCCAATGACACAAACACATTCTTTAGATGAACTACATTCCTTAACAACGAAAAGTGATTAAAATAAGCTTTGGAATGCACAAAATGACGTAAATGTTTTATTAATGACACAAACGCACTTATTGGATGAACTACATTCCTTAACAACGAAAACTGTTTAAAGTAAGCCTTACGATGCACAAAATGACGTAAATGTTAAATTAATGACACAAACGCACTTATTGAATGAACAACATTGGTTAAGAACGAAAAGTGATTAGAATAAGCCTTGGAATGCACAAAATGACGTAATTCTTAAATTAATGACACAAACGCACTTATTGGATGAACTACATTCCTTAAGAACGAAAAGTGATTAGAATAAGCCTTCGAATGCACAAAACGACATAAATGTTCATCCAATGACACAAACGCACTCATTGGATGAACTACATTCCTTAACAGTGACAAGTGATTAAAGTAAGTCTTACGCTGCACAAAATGACGTAAATGTTAAATTAATGACTCAAACGCACTTATTGGATGAAAAACATTCCTTAAGAACGAAAAGTGATCAGAATAAGCCTTGGAATGCACAAAATGAAGTAAATGTTCAACCAATGACACAAACGTACTTACTAGATGAACTACATTCCGTAAGAACGAAAAGTGATTAGAATAAGCCTTAGGATGCACAAAACGACGTAAATATTAAATTAATGACACAAACGCACCAATTGGATGAAAAACATTGGTTAAGAAGGAATAGTGATCCAATGACACAAACGCGCTTATTAGATGAACTACATTCCTTAAGTACGAAAAGTGATTAGAATAGGCCTTGGGATGCACAAAATGAAGTAAATGTTCATCCAATGACACAAACTTGCTTATTGGATGAACTACGTTCCTTAAGTACGAAAAGTGATTATAATAAGCTTTGGGATGCCCAAAATGACGTAAATGTTCATCCAATGACACAAACGGGCTTATTGGATGAACTACATTCCTTAAGTACGAAAAGTGATTAGAATAAGCGTTGGGATGCACAAAAGGAAGTAATGTTCATCCAATGACACAAACGCGCTTATTGGATGAATTACATTCCTTAAGTACGAAAAGTGATTAGAATAAGCCTTGGGATGCACAAAATGACGTAAAGGTTCATCCAATGATATAAACGCTTTTATTGGATGAATTACATTCCTTAAGCACGAAAAGTGATTAGAATAATGCTTGGGATGAACAAAATGACGTAAATGATCATCTTCTGACACAAACGTGCTTATTGGATGAACTACATTCCTTAAGTACGAAAAGTGATTAGAATAAGCGTTGGGATGCACAAAATGACGTAAATGTTCATCCAATGACACAAACGCGCTTATTGAATGAACTACATTCCATAAGTACGAAAAGTGATAAGAATAATCCTTTGGATGCACAAAATGACGTAAATGTTCATCCAATGACACAAACGCGCTTATTAGATGAACTACATTCCTTAAGTACGAAAAGTGATTAGAATAGGCCTTGGGATGCACAAAATGAAGTAAATGTTCATCCAATGACCCAAACTTGCTTATTGGATGAACTACGTTCCTTAAGTACGAAAAGTGATTATAAAAAATCTTTGGGATGCCCAAAATGACGTAAATGTTCATCCAATGACACAAACGGGCTTATTGGATGAACTACATTCCTTAAGTACGAAAAATGATGAGAATAAGCGTTGGGATGCACAAAAGGAAGTAATGTTCATCCAATGACACAAACGCGCTTATTGGATGAATTACATTCCTTAAGTACGAAAAGTGATTAGAATAAGCCTTGGGATGCACAAAATGACGTAAATGTTCATCCAATGATACAAATACACTTATTGGATAAACTACATTCCGTAAGTTAGAAAATTGATTAGAATAAACCCTTGGATGCTCAAAATGACGTAAATGTTAAAATAATGACACAAATGCGCTTATTGGATGAACTACATTCCATAAGTACGAAAAGTGATTAGAATAAGCCTTGGGAAGCACAAAATGACGTAAATGTTCATCCAATGACCTAAATACACTTATTGGATGAACTACATTCCTTAAGTTCGAAAATTGATTAGAATAAGCCTTGGGATGCTCGAAATGACGTAAATGTTAAAATAATGACACAAACGCGCTTATTGGATGAACTACATTCCTTCAGTACGAAAAGTGATTAGAATAAGCCTTGGGATGCACAAAATGACGTAAATGTTCATCCAATGACACAAACTCGCTTATTAGATGAACTACATTCCTTAAGTACTAAAAGTGATTAGAATAGGCCTTGGGATGCACAAAATGAAGTAAATGTTCATCCAATGACACAAACTTGCTTATTGGATGAACTACGTTCGTTAAGTACGAAAAGTGATTATAATAAGCTTTGGGATGCACAAAATGACGTAAATGTTCATCCAATGACACAAACGGGCTTATTGGATGAACTACATTCCTTAAGTACGAAAAGTGATTAGAATAAGCATTGGGATGCACAAAATGACGTAAATGTTCATCCAATGACACAAACTCGCTTATTAGATGACCTACATTCCTTAAGTACGAAAAGTGATTAGAATAGGCCTTGGGATGCACAAAATGAAGTAAATGTTCATCCAATGACACAAACTTGCTTATTGGATGAACTACGTTCGTTAAGTACGAAAAGTGATTATAATAAGCTTTGGGATGCACAAAATGACGTAAATGTTCATCCAATGACACAAACGGGCTTATTGGATGAACTACATTCCTTAAGTATGAAAAGTGATTAGAATAAGCCTTGTGATGCACAAACTGACGTAAATGTTTATCCAATGACACAAACGCGCTTATTGGATGAACTACATTCCTTAAGTACGAAAAGTGATTAGAATAAGCCTTGGGATGCACAAAATGACGTAAATGTTAAATTAATGACAGAAACGCGCTTATTGGATTAACTACATTCCTTTTGTACGAAAAGTGATTAGAATAAGCATTAGGATGCACAAAATGACATAAATGTTCATCCAATGACACAAATGCACTTATTGGATAAACTACATCCTTAAGTACGAAAAGTGATTATAATTAGCCTTGGGAAGTACAAAATGACCTAAATGTTAAATTAATGACAAAAATGCGCTTATTGGATGAACTACATTCCTTCAGTATGAAAAGTGATTAGAATAAGTCTTGGGATGCACAAAATGACTGAAATGTTCATCGAGTGACACAAACGCGCTTACTGGATAAACTACATTCCTTAAGTACTTAGAATAAGCCTTGGGATGCGCAAAATGACGTAAATGTTAAATTAATGACACAATTGCTTTTATTGGATGAACTACGTTCCTTAAGTATGAAAAGTGATTAGAAAAAGCCTTGGGATGCACAAAATGACGTAAAGGTTCATCCAATGATACAAACGCTTTTATTGGATGAATTACATTCCTTAAGGACGAAAAGTGATTAGAATAATCCTTGGGATGCACAAAATGACGTAAATGATCATCTTCTGACACAAACGTGCTTATTGGATGAACTACATTCCTTAAGTACGAAAAATGATTAGAATAAGCGTTGGGATGCACAAAATGACGTAAATGTTCATCCAATGACACAAACGCGCTTATTGGATGAACTACATTCCATAAGTACGAAAAGTGATAAGAATAATCCTTGGGATGCACAAAATGACGTAAATGTTCATCCAATGACACAAATGCACTTATTGGATGAACTACATTCCTTAAGTACGAAAATTGATTAGAATAAGCGTTGGGATGCACAAAAGGAAGTAAATGTTCATCCAATGACACAAACGCGCTTATTGGATGAATTACATTCCTTAAGTACGAAAAGTGATTAGAATAAGCTTTGGGATGCACAAAATGACGTAAATGTTCATCCAATGACACAAACGCACTTATTGGATGAACTACAGTCCTTAACAACGAAAAGTGATTAAAGTAAGCCTTCCAATGCACAAAATGACGTAAATGTTAAATTAATCACACAAACGCACTTATAGAATGAACAACATTGGTTAAGAACAAAAAGTGATTAGAATAAGCCTTGGAATGCACAAAATGACGTAATTGTTAAATTAATGACACAAACGCACTTATTGGATGAACTACATTCCTTAAGAACGAAATGTGATTAGAATAAGCTTTGTAACGCACAAAATGACGTAAATGTTTTATTAATGACACAATTGCACTTATTGGATGAACTACATTCATTAAGAACGAAAAATGATTAGAATAAGCCTTGGAATGCACAAAACAACGTAAATGTTCATCCAATGACACAAACACATTCATTGGATGAATTACATTCCTTAACAACGAAAAGTGATTAAAGTAAGCCTTAGGATGCACAAAATGGCGTAAATATTAAATTAATGACACAAACGCACTTATTGAATGAACAACATTGGTTAAGAACGAAAAGTGATTAGAATAAGCCTTGGAATGCACAAAATGACGTAAAGGTTAAATTAATGACACAAACGCACCTATTGGATGAACTACATTCCTTAAGAACGAAAAATGATTAGAATAAGCCTTGGAATGCACGAAACGACGTAAATGTTCATCCAATGACACAAACGCATTCATTGGATGAACTACATTCCTTAACAATCAAAAGTGATTAGAATAAGACTTGAAATGCACAAAATGACATAAATGTTCATCCAATGACACAAACGCACTTATTGGATACACTACATTCATTAACAACGAAAAGTGATTAAAGTAAGCCTTAGGATGCACAAAATGACGTAAATGTTAAATTCATGACACAAATGCACTTATTGAATGAACATCATTTTTTAAGAACGAAAAGTAATTAGAATAAGGCTTGAAATGCACAAAATGACGTAATTGTTAAATTAATGACACAAACGCACTTATTGGATGAACTACATTCCTTAAGAACGAAAAGTGATTAGAATAAGCCTTGGAATGCACATAATGACGTAAATGTTCATCCAATTACACAAACGCACTTATTGGATGAACGACATTCCTTAACAACAAAAGTGTTTAAAGTAAGCCTTACGATGCACAAAATGACGTAAATGTTAAATTTACGGCACAAACGCACTTATTGAATGAACAACATTTTTTAAGAATGAAAAGTAATTAGAATATGCCTTGGAATGCACAAAATGACGTAATTCTTAAATTAATGACACAAACGCACTTATTGGATGAACTACATTGCTTAAGAACGAAAAGTGATTAGAATAAGCCTTGGAATGCACAAAACGACGTAAATGTTCATCCAATGACACAAACGCACTCATTGGATGAACTACATTCCTTAACAACGAAAAGTGATTAGAATAAGCCTTCGAATGCACAAAATGACGTAAATGTTCATCGAATGACACAAACGCACTTATTGGATGAACTACATTCCTTAACAATGAAAACTATTTAAAGTAAGCCTTACGATGCACAAAATTACGTAAATGTTAAATTAATGACACAAACGCAATTATTGAATGAACAACATTGGTTAAGAACGAAAAGTGATTAGAATAAGCCTTGGAATGCACAAAATGACGTAATTCTTAAATTAATGACACAAACGCACTTATTGGATGAACTACATTCCTTAAGAACGAAAAGTGATTAGAATAAGCCTTCGAATGCACAAAATGACGTAAATGTTCATCCAATGACACAAACGCACTTATTGGATGAACTACATTCCTTAACAACGAAAAGTGATTAAAGTAAGCCTTACGATGCACAAAATGACGTAAATGATAAATTAATGACACAAACGCATTTATTGAATGAACATCATTGGTTAAGAACGAAAAGTGATTAGAATAAGCTTTGCAATGCACAAAATGACGTAATTGTTAAATTAATGACACAAACGCACCTATTGAATGAACTACATTCCTTAAGAACGAAAAGTGATTAGAATAAGCCTTGGAATCCACAAAACGACGTAAATGTTCATCCAATGACACAAACGCACTCATTGGATACACTACATTCCTTAACAACTAAAAGTGATTAAAGTAAGCCTTACGATGCACAAAATGACATAAATGTTAAATTAATCACACAAACGCACTTATAGAATGAACAACATTGGTCAAGAACAAAAAGTGATTAGAATAAGTCTTGGAATGCACAAAATGACGTAATTGTTAAATTAATGACACAAACGCACTTATTGGTTGAACTACATTCCTTAAGAACGAAAAGTGATTAGAATAAGCCTTGGAATGCACATAATGACGTAAATGTTCATCCAATGACACAAACGCACTTATTGGATGAACGACATTCCTTAACAACAAAAGTGTTTAAAGTAAGCCTTACGATGCACAAAATGACGTAAATGTTAAATTTATGGCACAAACGCACTTATTGAATGAACAACATTTTTTAAGAATGAAAAGTAATTAGAATATGCCTTGGAATGCACAAAATGACGTAATTCTTAAATTAATGACACAAACGCACTTATTGGATGAACTACATTGCTTAAGAACGAAAAGTGATTAGAATAAGCCTTGGAATGCACAAAACGACGTAAATGTTCATCCAATGACACAAACGCACTCATTGGATGAACTACATTCCTTAACAACGAAAAGTGATTAGAATAAGCCTTCGAATGCACAAAATGACGTAAATGTTCATCGAATGACACAAACGCACTTATTGGATGAACTACATTCCTTAACAATGAAAACTATTTAAAGTAAGCCTTACGATGCACAAAATGACGTAAATGTTAAATTAATGACACAAACGCAATTATTGAATGAACAACATTGGTTAAGAACGAAAAGTGATTAGAATAAGCCTTGGAATGCACAAAATGACGTAATTCTTAAATTAATGACACAAACGCACTTATTGGATGAACTACATTCCTTAAGAACGAAAAGTGATTAGAATAAGCCTTCGAATGCACAAAATGACGTAAATGTTCATCCAATGACACAAACGCACTTATTGGATGAACTACATTCCTTAACAACGAAAAGTGATTAAAGTAAGCCTTACGATGCACAAAATGACGTAAATGATAAATTAATGACACAAACGCATTTATTGAATGAACATCATTGGTTAAGAACGAAAAGTGATTAGAATAAGCTTTGCAATGCACAAAATGACGTAATTGTTAAATTAATGACACAAACGCACCTATTGAATGAACTACATTCCTTAAGAACGAAAAGTGATTAGAATAAGCCTTGGAATCCACAAAACGACGTAAATGTTCATCCAATGACACAAACGCACTCATTGGATACACTACATTCCTTAACAACTAAAAGTGATTAAAGTAAGCCTTACGATGCACAAAATGACATAAATGTTAAATTAATCACACAAACGCACTTATAGAATGAACAACATTGGTCAAGAACAAAAAGTGATTAGAATAAGCCTTGGAATGCACAAAATGACGTAATTGTTAAATTAATGACACAAACGCACTTATTGGTTGAACTACATTCCTTAAGAACGAAAAGTGATTAGAATAAGCCTTGGAATGCACATAATGACGTAAATGTTCATCCAATGACACAAACGCACTTATTGGATGAACGACATTCCTTAACAACAAAAGTGTTTAAAGTAAGCCTTACGATGCACAAAATGACGTAACTGTTAAATTTATGGCACAAACGCACTTATTGAATGAACAACATTTTTTAAGAATGAAAAGTAATTAGAATATGCCTTGGAATGCACAAAATGACGTAATTCTTAAATTAATGACACAAACGCACTTATTGGATGAACTACATTGCTTAAGAACGAAAAGTGATTAGAATAAGCCTTGGAATGCACAAAACGACGTAAATGTTCATCCAATGACACAAACGCACTCATTGGATGAACTACATTCCTTAACAATGAAAAGTGATTAGAATAAGCTTTCGAATGCACAAAATGACGTAAATGTTCATCGAATGACACAAACGCACTTATTGGATGAACTACATTCCTTAACAATGAAAACTATTTAAAGTAAGCCTTATGATGCACAAAATGACGTAAATGTTAAATTAATGACAC
Source organism: Cicer cuneatum (assembly GCA_037974295.1). Classification (NCBI taxonomy): domain Eukaryota; kingdom Viridiplantae; phylum Streptophyta; class Magnoliopsida; order Fabales; family Fabaceae; genus Cicer; species Cicer cuneatum. The sequence continues at coordinate 39,236,430 of JBBPBO010001984.1, read as the reverse complement.
AAACGCAATTATTGAATGAACAACATTGGTTAAGAACGAAAAGTGATTAGAATAAGCCTTGGAATGCACAAAATGACGTAATTCTTAAAATAATGACACAAACGCACTTATTGGATGAACTACATTCCTTAAGAACGAAAAGTGATTAGAATAAGCCTTCGAATGCACAAAATGACGTAAATGTTCATCCAATGACACAAACGCACTTATTGGATGAACTACATTCCTTAACAACGAAAAGTGATTAAAGTATGCCTTACGATGCACAAAATGACGTAAATGATAAATTAATGACACAAACGCATTTATTGAATGAACATCATTGGTTAAGAACGAAAAGTGATTAGAATAAGCTTTGCAATGCACAAAATGACGTAATTGTTAAATTAATGACACAAACGCACCTATTGGATGAACTACATTCCTTAAGAACGAAAAGTGATTAGAATAAGCCTTCGAATGCACAAAATGACGTAAATGTTCATCCAATGACACAAACGCACTTATTGGATGAACTACATTCCTTAACAACGAAAAGTGATTAAAGTAAGCCTTACGATGTACAAAATTACGTAAATGTTAAATTAATGACACAAACGCACTTATTGAATGAACAACATTGGTTAAGAACGAAAAGTGATTAGAATAAGCCTTGGAATGCACAAAATGACGTAATTCTTAAATTAATGACACAAACGCACTTATTGGATGAACTACATTCCTTAAGAACGAAAAGTGATTAGAATAAGCCTTCGAATGCACAAAATGACGTAAATGTTCATCCAATGACACAAACGCACTTATTGGATGAACTACATTCCTTAACAACGAAAAGTGATTAAAGTAAGCCTTACGATGCACAAAATGACGTAAATGATAAATTAATGACACAAACGCATTTATTGAATGAACATCATTGGTTAAGAACGAAAAGTGATTAGAATAAGCTTTGCAATGCACAAAATGACGTAATTGTTAAATTAATGACACAAACGCACCTATTGAATGAACTACATTCCTTAAGAACGAAAAGTGATTAGAATAAGCCTTGGAATCCACAAAACGACGTAAATGTTCATCCAATGACACAAACGCACTCATTGGATACACTACATTCCTTAACAACTAAAAGTGATTAAAGTAAGCCTTACGATGCACAAAATGACATAAATGTTAAATTAATCACACAAACGCACTTATAGAATGAACAACATTGGTCAAGAACAAAAAGTGATTAGAATAAGCCTTGGAATGCACAAAATGACGTAATTGTTAAATTAATGACACAAACGCACTTATTGGTTGAACTACATTCCTTAAGAACGAAAAGTGATTAGAATAAGCCTTGGAATGCACATAATGACGTAAATGTTCATCCAATGACACAAACGCACTTATTGGATGAACGACATTCCTTAACAACAAAAGTGTTTAAAGTAAGCCTTACGATGCACAAAATGACGTAAATGTTAAATTTATGGCACAAACGCACTTATTGAATAAACAACATTTTTTAAGAATGAAAAGTAATTAGAATATGCCTTGGAATGCACAAAATGACGTAATTCTTAAATTAATGACACAAACGCACTTATTGGATGAACTACATTGCTTAAGAACGAAAAGTGATTAGAATAAGCCTTGGAATGCACAAAACGACGTAAATGTTCATCCAATGACACAAACGCACTCATTGGATGAACTACATTCCTTAACAACGAAAAGTGATTAGAATAAGCCTTCGAATGCACAAAATGACGTAAATGTTCATCGAATGACACAAACGCACTTATTGGATGAACTACATTCCTTAACAATGAAAACTATTTAAAGTAAGCCTTACGATACACAAAATGACGTAAATGTTAAATTAATGACACAAACGCAATTATTGAATGAACAACATTGGTTAAGAACAAAAAGTGATTAGAATAAGCCTTGGAATGCACAAAATGACGTAATTCTTAAATTAATGACACAAACGCACTTATTGGATGAACTACATTCCTTAAGAACGAAAAGTGATTAGAATAAGCCTTCGAATGCACAAAATGACGTAAATGTTCATCCAATGACACAAACGCACTTATTGGATGAACTACATTCCTTAACAACGAAAAGTGATTAAAGTAAGCCTTACGATGCACAAAATGACGTAAATGATAAATTAATGACACAAACGCATTTATTGAATGAACATCATTGGTTAAGAACGAAAAGTGATTAGAATAAGCTTTGCAATGCACAAAATGACGTAATTGTTAAATTAATGACACAAACGCACCTATTGAATGAACTACATTCCTTAAGAACGAAAAGTGATTAGAATAAGCCTTGGAATCCACAAAACGACGTAAATGTTCATCCAATGACACAAACGCACTCATTGGATACACTACATTCCTTAACAACTAAAAGTGATTAAAGTAAGCCTTACGATGCACAAAATGACATAAATGTTAAATTAATCACACAAACGCACTTATAGAATGAACAACATTGGTCAAGAACAAAAAGTGATTAGAATAAGCCTTGGAATGCACAAAATGACGTAATTGTTAAATTAATGACACAAACGCACTTATTGGTTGAACTACATTCCTTAAGAACGAAAAGTGATTAGAATAAGCCTTGGAATGCACATAATGACGTAAATGTTCATCCAATGACACAAACGCACTTATTGGATGAACGACATTCCTTAACAACAAAAGTGTTTAAAGTAAGCCTTACGATGCACAAAATGACGTAAATGTTAAATTTATGGCACAAACGCACTTATTGAATGAACAACATTTTTTAAGAATGAAAAGTAATTAGAATATGCCTTGGAATGCACAAAATGACGTAATTCTTAAATTAATGACACAAACGCACTTATTGGATGAACTACATTCCTTAACAATGAAAACTATTTAAAGTAAGCCTTACGATGCACAAAATGACGTAAATGTTAAATTAATGACACAAACGCAATTATTGAATGAACAACATTGGTTAAGAACGAAAAGTGATTAGAATAAGCCTTGGAATGCACAAAATGACGTAATTCTTAAATTAATGACACAAACGCACTTATTGGATGAACTACATTCCTTAAGAACGAAAAGTGATTAGAATAAGCCTTCGAATGCACAAAATGACGTAAATGTTCATCCAATGACACAAACGCACTTATTGGATGAACTACATTCCTTAACAACGAAAAGTGATTAAAGTAAGCCTTACGATGCACAAAATGACGTAAATGATAAATTAATGACACAAACGCATTTATTGAATGAACATCATTGGTTAAGAACGAAAAGTGATTAGAATAAGCTTTGCAATGCACAAAATGACGTAATTGTTAAATTAATGACACAAACGCACCTATTGAATGAACTACATTCCTTAAGAACGAAAAGTGATTAGAATAAGCCTTGGAATCCACAAAACGACGTAAATGTTCATCCAATGACACAAACGCAGTCATTGGATACACTACATTCCTTAACAACTAAAAGTGATTAAAGTAAGCCTTACGATGCACAAAATGACATAAATGTTAAATTAATCACACAAACGCACTTATAGAATGAACAACATTGGTCAAGAACAAAAAGTGATTAGAATAAGCCTTGGAATGCACAAAATGACGTAATTGTTAAATTAATGACACAAACGCACTTATTGGTTGAACTACATTCCTTAAGAACGAAAAGTGATTAGAATAAGCCTTGGAATGCACAAAACGACGTAAATGTTCATCCAATGACACAAACGCACTCATTGGATGAACTACATTCCTTAACAACGAAAAGTGATTAGAATAAGCCTTCGAATGCACAAAATGACGTAAATGTTCATCGAATGACACAAACGCACTTATTGGATGAACTACATTCCTTAACAATGAAAACTATTTAAAGTAAGCCTTACGATGCACAAAATGACGTAAATGTTAAATTAATGACACAAACGCAATTATTGAATGAACAACATTGGTTAAGAACGAAAAGTGATTAGAATAAGCCTTGGAATGCACAAAATGACGTAATTCTTAAATTAATGACACAAACGCACTTATTGGATGAACTACATTCCTTAAGAACGAAAAGTGATTAGAATAAGCCTTCGAATGCACAAAATGACGTAAATGTTCATCCAATGACACAAACGCACTTATTGGATGAACTACATTCCTTAACAACGAAAAGTGATTAAAGTAAGCCTTACGATGCACAAAATGACGTAAATGATAAATTAATGACACAAACGCATTTATTGAATGAACATCATTGGTTAAGAACGAAAAGTGATTAGAATAAGCTTTGCAATGCACAAAATGACGTAATTGTTAAATTAATGACACAAACGCACCTATTGAATGAACTACATTCCTTAAGAACGAAAAGTGATTAGAATAAGCCTTGGAATCCACAAAACGACGTAAATGTTCATCCAATGACACAAACGCACTCATTGGATACACTACATTCCTTAACAACTAAAAGTGATTAAAGTAAGCCTTACGATGCACAAAATGACATAAATGTTAAATTAATCACACAAACGCACTTATAGAATGAACAACATTGGTCAAGAACAAAAAGTGATTAGAATAAGTCTTGGAATGCACAAAATGACGTAATTGTTAAATTAATGACACAAACGCACTTATTGGTTGAACTACATTCCTTAAGAACGAAAAGTGATTAGAATAAGCCTTGGAATGCACATAATGACGTAAATGTTCATCCAATGACACAAACGCACTTATTGGATGAACGACATTCCTTAACAACAAAAGTGTTTAAAGTAAGCCTTACGATGCACAAAATGACGTAAATGTTAAATTTATGGCACAAACGCACTTATTGAATGAACAACATTTTTTAAGAATGAAAAGTAATTAGAATATGCCTTGGAATGCACAAAATGACGTAATTCTTAAATTAATGACACAAACGCACTTATTGGATGAACTACATTGCTTAAGAACGAAAAGTGATTAGAATAAGCCTTGGAATGCACAAAACGACGTAAATGTTCATCCAATGACACAAACGCACTCATTGGATGAACTACATTCCTTAACAACGAAAAGTGATTAGAATAAGCCTTCGAATGCACAAAATGACGTAAATGTTCATCGAATGACACAAACGCACTTATTGGATGAACTACATTCCTTAACAATGAAAACTATTTAAAGTAAGCCTTACGATGCACAAAATGACGTAAATGTTAAATTAATGACACAAACGCAATTATTGAATGAACAACATTGGTTAAGAACGAAAAGTGATTAGAATAAGCCTTGGAATGCACAAAATGACGTAATTCTTAAATTAATGACACAAACGCACTTATTGGATGAACTACATTCCTTAAGAACGAAAAGTGATTAGAATAAGCCTTCGAATGCACAAAATGACGTAAATGTTCATCCAATGACACAAACGCACTTATTGGATGAACTACATTCCTTAACAACGAAAAGTGATTAAAGTAAGCCTTACGATGCACAAAATGACGTAAATGATAAATTAATGACACAAACGCATTTATTGAATGAACATCATTGGTTAAGAACGAAAAGTGATTAGAATAAGCTTTGCAATGCACAAAATGACGTAATTGTTAAATTAATGACACAAACGCACCTATTGAATGAACTACATTCCTTAAGAACGAAAAGTGATTAGAATAAGCCTTGGAATCCACAAAACGACGTAAATGTTCATCCAATGACACAAACGCACTCATTGGATACACTACATTCCTTAACAACTAAAAGTGATTAAAGTAAGCCTTACGATGCACAAAATGACATAAATGTTAAATTAATCACACAAACGCACTTATAGAATGAACAACATTGGTCAAGAACAAAAAGTGATTAGAATAAGCCTTGGAATGCACAAAATGACGTAATTGTTAAATTAATGACACAAACGCACTTATTGGTTGAACTACATTCCTTAAGAACGAAAAGTGATTAGAATAAGCCTTGGAATGCACATAATGACGTAAATGTTCATCCAATGACACAAACGCACTTATTGGATGAACGACATTCCTTAACAACAAAAGTGTTTAAAGTAAGCCTTACGATGCACAAAATGACGTAACTGTTAAATTTATGGCACAAACGCACTTATTGAATGAACAACATTTTTTAAGAATGAAAAGTAATTAGAATATGCCTTGGAATGCACAAAATGACGTAATTCTTAAATTAATGACACAAACGCACTTATTGGATGAACTACATTGCTTAAGAACGAAAAGTGATTAGAATAAGCCTTGGAATGCACAAAACGACGTAAATGTTCATCCAATGACACAAACGCACTCATTGGATGAACTACATTCCTTAACAATGAAAAGTGATTAGAATAAGCTTTCGAATGCACAAAATGACGTAAATGTTCATCGAATGACACAAACGCACTTATTGGATGAACTACATTCCTTAACAATGAAAACTATTTAAAGTAAGCCTTATGATGCACAAAATGACGTAAATGTTAAATTAATGACACAAACGCAATTATTGAATGAACAACATTGGTTAAGAACGAAAAGTGATTAGAATAAGCCTTGGAATGCACAAAATGACGTAATTCTTAAAATAATGACACAAACGCACTTATTGGATGAACTACATTCCTTAAGAACGAAAAGTGATTAGAATAAGCCTTCGAATGCACAAAATGACGTAAATGTTCATCCAATGACACAAACGCACTTATTGGATGAACTACATTCCTTAACAACGAAAAGTGATTAAAGTATGCCTTACGATGCACAAAATGACGTAAATGATAAATTAATGACACAAACGCATTTATTGAATGAACATCATTGGTTAAGAACGAAAAGTGATTAGAATAAGCTTTGCAATGCACAAAATGACGTAAATGTTAAATTAATGACACAAACGCACTTATTGAATGAACAACATTGGTTAAGAACGAAAAGTGATAAGAATAAGCCTTGGAATGCACAAAATGACGTAATTCTTAAATTAATGACACAAACGCACTTATTGGATGAACTACATTCCTTAAGAACGAAAAGTGATTAGAATAAGCCTTCGAATGCACAAAACGATGTAAATGTTCATCCAATGACACAAACGCACTCATTGGATGAACTACATTCCTTAACAACGAAAAGTGATTAAAGTATGTCTTACGATGCACAAAATGACGTAAATGTTAAATTAATGACACAAACGCACTTATTGGATGAAAAACATTCCTTAAGAACGAAAAGTGATCAGAATAAGCCTTGGAATGCACAAAATGAAGTAAATGTTCAACCAATGACACAAACGTACTTACTAGATGAACTACATTCCGTAAGAACGAAAAGTGATTAGAATAAGCCTTAGGAGGCACAAAACGACGTAAATATTAAATTAATGACACAAACGCACCTATTGGATGAAAAACATTGGTTAAGAAGGAATAGTGATTAGAATAAGCCTTGGAATGCACAAAATGACGTAAATGTTAAATTCATGACACAAACTTACTTATTGGATGAAAAACATTCCTTAAGAACGAAAAGTGATTAGAATAAGCCTTGGAATGCACGAAACGACGTAAATGTTCATCCAATGACACAAACGCATTCATTGGATGAACTACATTCCTTAACAATGAAAAGTGATTAGAATAAGACTTGAAATGCACAAAATGACATAAATGTTCATCCAATGACACAAACGCACTCATTGGATACACTACATTCCTTAACAACTAAAAGTGATTAAAGTAAGCCTTACGATGCACAAAATGACATAAATGTTAAATTAATCACACAAACGCACGTATAGAATGAACAACATTGGTCAAGAACAAAAAGTGATTAGAATAAGCCTTGGAATGCACAAAATGACGTAATTGTTAAATTAATGACACAAACGCACTTATTGGTTGAACTACATTCCTTAAGAACGAAAAGTGATTAGAATAAGCCTTGGAATGCACATAATGACGTAAATGTTCATCCAATGACACAAACGCACTTATTGGATGAACGACATTCCTTAACAACAAAAGTGTTTAAAGTAAGCCTTACGATGCACAAAATGACGTAAATGTTAAATTTATGGCACAAACGCACTTATTGAATGAACAACATTTTTTAAGAATGAAAAGTAATTAGAATATGCCTTGGAATGCACAAAATGACGTAATTCTTAAATTAATGACACAAACGCACTTATTGGATGAACTACATTGCTTAAGAACGAAAAGTGATTAGAATAAGCCTTGGAATGCACAAAACGACGTAAATGTTCATCCAATGACACAAACGCACTCATTGGATGAACTACATTCCTTAACAACGAAAAGTGATTAGAATAAGCCTTCGAATGCACAAAATGACGTAAATGTTCATCGAATGACACAAACGCACTTATTGGATGAACTACATTCCTTAACAATGAAAACTATTTAAAGTAAGCCTTACGATGCACAAAATGACGTAAATGTTAAATTAATGACACAAACGCAATTATTGAATGAACAACATTGGTTAAGAACGAAAAGTGATTAGAATAAGCCTTGGAATGCACAAAATGACGTAATTCTTAAATTAATGACACAAACGCACTTATTGGATGAACTACATTGCTTAAGAACGAAAAGTGATTAGAATAAGCCTTGGAATGCACAAAACGACGTAAATGTTCATCCAATGACACAAACGCACTCATTGGATGAACTACATTCCTTAACAACGAAAAGTGATTAGAATAAGCCTTCGAATGCACAAAATGACGTAAATGTTCATCGAATGACACAAACGCACTTATTGGATGAACTACATTCCTTAACAATGAAAACTATTTAAAGTAAGCCTTACGATGCACAAAATGACGTAAATGTTAAATTAATGACACAAACGCAATTATTGAATGAACAACATTGGTTAAGAACGAAAAGTGATTAGAATAAGCCTTGGAATGCACAAAATGACGTAATTCTTAAATTAATGACACAAACGCACTTATTGGATGAACTACATTCCTTAAGAACGAAAAGTGATTAGAATAAGCCTTCGAATGCACAAAATGACGTAAATGTTCATCCAATGACACAAACGCACTTATTGGATGAACTACATTCCTTAACAACGAAAAGTGATTAAAGTAAGCCTTACGATGCACAAAATGACGTAAATGATAAATTAATGACACAAACGCATTTATTGAATGAACATCATTGGTTAAGAACGAAAAGTGATTAGAATAAGCTTTGCAATGCACAAAATGACGTAATTGTTAAATTAATGACACAAACGCACCTATTGAATGAACTACATTCCTTAAGAACGAAAAGTGATTAGAATAAGCCTTGGAATCCACAAAACGACGTAAATGTTCATCCAATGACACAAACGCACTCATTGGATACACTACATTCCTTAACAACTAAAAGTGATTAAAGTAAGCCTTACGATGCACAAAATGACATAAATGTTAAATTAATCACACAAACGCACTTATAGAATGAACAACATTGGTCAAGAACAAAAAGTGATTAGAATAAGCCTTGGAATGCACAAAATGACGTAATTGTTAAATTAATGACACAAACGCACTTATTGGTTGAACTACATTCCTTAAGAACGAAAAGTGATTAGAATAAGCCTTGGAATGCACATAATGACGTAAATGTTCATCCAATGACACAAACGCACTTATTGGATGAACGACATTCCTTAACAACAAAAGTGTTTAAAGTAAGCCTTACGATGCACAAAATGACGTAAATGTTAAATTTATGGCACATACGCACTTATTGAATGAACAACATTTTTTAAGAATGAAAAGTAATTAGAATATGCCTTGGAATGCACAAAATGACGTAATTCTTAAATTAATGACACAAACGCACTTATTGGATGAACTACATTGCTTAAGAACGAAAAGTGATTAGAATAAGCCTTGGAATGCACAAAACGACGTAAATGTTCATCCAATGACACAAACGCACTCATTGGATGAACTACATTCCTTAACAACGAAAAGTGATTAGAATAAGCCTTCGAATGCACAAAATGACGTAAATGTTCATCGAATGACACAAACGCACTTATTGGATGAACTACATTCCTTAACAATGAAAACTATTTAAAGTAAGCCTTACGATGCACAAAATGACGTAAATGTTAAATTAATGACACAAACGCAATTATTGAATGAACAACATTGGTTAAGAACGAAAAGTGATTAGAATAAGCCTTGGAATGCACAAAATGACGTAATTCTTAAATTAATGACACAAACGCACTTATTGGATGAACTACATTCCTTAAGAACGAAAAGTGATTAGAATAAGCCTTCGAATGCACAAAATGACGTAAATGTTCATCCAATGACACAAACGCACTTATTGGATGAACTACATTCCTTAACAACGAAAAGTGATTAAAGTAAGCCTTACGATGTACAAAATTACGTAAATGTTAAATTAATGACACAAACGCACTTATTGAATGAACAACATTGGTTAAGAACGAAAAGTGATTAGAATAAGCCTTGGAATGCACAAAATGACGTAATTCTTAAATTAATGACACAAACGCACCTATTGGATGAACTACATTCCTTAAGAACGAAAAGTGATTAGAATAAGCCTTGGAATGCACAAAACGACGTAAATGTTCATCCAATGACACAAACGCACTCATTGGATACACTACATTCCTTAACAACTAAAAGTGATTAAAGTAAGCCTTACGATGCACAAAATGACATAAATGTTAAATTAATCACACAAACGCACTTATAGAATGAACAACATTGGTCAAGAACAAAAAGTGATTAGAATAAGCCTTGGAATGCACAAAATGACGTAATTGTTAAATTAATGACACAAACGCACTTATTGGATAAACTACATTCCTTAAGAACGAAAAGTGATTAGAATAAGACTTGGAATGCACATAATGACGTAAATGTTCATCCAATGACACAAACGCACATATTGGATGAACGACATTCCTTAACAACAAAAGTGTTTAAAGTAAGCCTTACGATGCACAAAATGACGTAAATGTTAAATTAATGGCACAAACGCACTTATTGAATGAACAACATTTTTTAAGAATGAAAAGTAATTAGAATAAGCCTTGGAATGCACAAAATGACGTAATTCTTAAATTAATGACACAAAC
>JBBPBO010001984.1:39202319-39225236 GCA_037974295.1 Cicer cuneatum | reverse complement strand
AATGACACAAACGCACTTATTGGATGAACTACATTCCTTAACAACGAAAAGTGATTAAAGTAAGCCTTACGATGTACAAAATTACGTAAATGTTAAATTAATGACACAAACGCACTTATTGAATGAACAACATTGGTTAAGAACGAAAAGTGATTAGAATAAGCCTTGGAATGCACAAAATGACGTAATTCTTAAATTAATGACACAAACGCACTTATTGGATGAACTACATTCCTTAAGAACGAAAAGTAATTAGAATAAGCCTTCGAATGCACAAAATGACGTAAATGTTCATCCAATGACACAAACGCACTTATTGGATGAACTACATTCCTTAACAACGAAAAGTGATTAAAGTAAGCCTTACGATGCACAAAATGACGTAAATGATAAATTAATGACACAAACGCATTTATTGAATGAACATCATTGGTTAAGAACGAAAAGTGATTAGAATAAGCCTTGCAATGCACAAAATGACATAATTGTTAAATTAATGACACAAACGCACTTATTCGATGAACTACATTCCTTCAGAACGAAAAGTGATTAGAATAAGCCTTGGAATGCACAAAACAACGTAAATGTTCATCCAATGACACAAACGCACATATTGGATGCAATACATTCCTTAACAACGAAAAGTGATTAAGGTAAGCCTTACGATGCACAAAATGACGTAAATGTTAAATTAATGACACAAACGCACTTATAGAATGAACAACATTGGTAAAGAACGAAAAGTGATTAGAATAAGCCTTGGAATGCACAAAATGACGTAATTGTTAAATTAATGACACAAATGCCTTTATTGGATGAACTATATTCCTTAAGAACGAAAAGTAATTAGAATAAGCCTTGGAATGCACAAAATGACGTAAATGTTCATCGAATGACACAAACGCACTTATTGGATGAACTACATTCCTTAACAATGAAAAGTGATTAAAGTAAGCCTTACGATGCACAAAATGACGTAAATGTTAAATTAATGACACAAACGCACTTTTGGATGAACTACATTCTTTAAGAACGAAAAGTGATTAGAATAAGCCTTGGAATGCACATAATGACGTAAATGTTCATCCAATGACACAAACGCACTTATTGGATGAACAACATTCCTTAACAACGAAAAGTGTTTAAAGTAAGCCTTACGATGCACAAAATGACGTAAATGTTAAATTAATGGCACAAACGCACTTATTGAATGAACAACATTTTTTAAGAATGAAAAGTAATTAGAATAAGCCTTGGAATGCACAAAATGACGTAATTCTTAAATTAATGACACAAACCCACTTATTGGATGAACTACATTCCTTAAGAACGAAAAGTGATTAGAATAAGCCTTGGAATGCACCAAAGGACGTAAATGTTCATCCAATGACACAAACGCACCCATTAGATGAACTACATTCCTTAAGAACGAAAAGTGAATAAAGTAAGCCTTACGATGCACAAACTTACGTAAATGTTAAATTAATCACACAAACGCACTTATTGAATGAACAACATTTTTTAACAACGAAAAGTGATTAGAATAAGCCTTGGAATGCACAAAATGAAGTAAATGTTCAACCAATGACACAAACGCACTTAATTGATGAACTACATTCCTTAAGAACGAAAAGTGATTAGAATAAGCCTTGGAATGCACAAAATGACGTAAATGTTCATCCAATAACACAAACACACTTATTGGATGAACTACATTCCTTAACAACGAAAAGTGATTAAAGTAAGCCTTACGATGCACAAAATTACGTAAATGTTAAATTAATGACACAAACGCACTTATTGAATGAACAACATTTTTTAAGAACGAAAAGTGATTAGAATAAGCCTTGGAATCCACAAAATGAAGTAATTGTTAAATTAATGACACAAACGCACTTATTGGATGAACTACATTCCTTAAGAACGAAAAATGGATAGAATAAGCCTAGGAATGCACGAAACGAGTAAATGTTCATCCAATGACACAAACGCATTCATTGGATGAACTACATTGCTTAACAACAAAAAGTGGTTAGAATAAGCCTTGGGATGCACAAAATGACGTAAATGTTCATCCAATGACACCAACGCACTTATTGGATGAACTACATTCCTTAACAACGAAAAGTGATTAAAGTAAGCCTTAGGATGCACAAATTGACATAAATGTGAAATTATTGACATAAACGCACCTATTGGATGAACAACATTGGTTAAGAAAGAATAGTGATTAGAATAAGCCTTGGAATGCACAAAATGATATAAATGTTTTATTAATGACACAAACACACTTATTGGATGAACTACATTGCTTAAGAACGAAAAATGATTAGAATAAGCCTTGGAATGCACAAAACAACGTAAATGTTCATCCAATGACACAAACACATTCATTGGATGAACTACATTCCTTAACAACGAAAAGTGATTAGAATAAGCTTTGGAATGCACAAAATGACATAAATGTTTTATTAATGACACAAACGCACTTATTGGATGAACTACATTCCTTAACAACGAAAAGTGATTAGAATAAGCCTTGGAATGCACAAAATGACGTAAATGTTCATCCAATGACACAAACGCACTAATTGGATGAACTACATTCCTTAACAACGAAAAGTGATTAAAGTAAGCCTTACGATGCACAAAATGACGTAAATGTTAAATTAATGACACAAACGCACTTATTGGATGAACTACATTCCTTAAGAATGAAAAATGATTAGAATAAGCCTTGGAATGCACGAAACGACGTAAATGTTCATCCAATGACACAAACGCATTCATTGGATGAACTACATTCCTTAACAACGAAAAGTGATTAGAATAAGCCTTGGAATGCACAAAATGACGTAAATGTTCATCCAATGACACAAACGCACTAATTGGATGAACTACATTCCTTAACAACGAAAAATGATTAGAATAAGCCTTGGTATGCACAAAACAACATAAATCTTCATCCAATGACACAAACACATTCTTTAGATGAACTACATTCCTTAACAACGAAAAGTGATTAAAATAAGCTTTGGAATGCACAAAATGACGTAAATGTTTTATTAATGACACAAACGCACTTATTGGATGAACTACATTCCTTAACAACGAAAACTGTTTAAAGTAAGCCTTACGATGCACAAAATGACGTAAATGTTAAATTAATGACACAAACGCACTTATTGAATGAACAACATTGGTTAAGAACGAAAAGTGATTAGAATAAGCCTTGGAATGCACAAAATGACGTAATTCTTAAATTAATGACACAAACGCACTTATTGGATGAACTACATTCCTTAAGAACGAAAAGTGATTAGAATAAGCCTTCGAATGCACAAAATGACGTAAATGTTCATCCAATGACACAAACGCACTTATTGGATGAACTACATTCCTTAACAACGAAAAGTGATTAAAGTAAGCCTTACGATGCACAAAATGACGTAAATGATAAATTAATGACACAAACGCATTTATTGAATGAACATCATTGGTTAAGAACGAAAAGTGATTAGAATAAGCTTTGCAATGCACAAAATGACGTAATTGTTAAATTAATGACACAAACGCACCTATTGAATGAACTACATTCCTTAAGAACGAAAAGTGATTAGAATAAGCCTTGGAATCCACAAAACGACGTAAATGTTCATCCAATGACACAAACGCACTCATTGGATACACTACATTCCTTAACAACTAAAAGTGATTAAAGTAAGCCTTACGATGCACAAAATGACATAAATGTTAAATTAATCACACAAACGCACTTATAGAATGAACAACATTGGTCAAGAACAAAAAGTGATTAGAATAAGCCTTGGAATGCACAAAATGACGTAATTGTTAAATTAATGACACAAACGCACTTATTGGATAAACTACATTCCTTAAGAACGAAAAGTGATTAGAATAAGCCTTGGAATGCACATAATGACGTAAATGTTCATCCAATGACACAAACGCACATATTGGATGAACGACATTCCTTAACAACAAAAGTGTTTAAAGTAAGCCTTACGATGCACAAAATGACGTAAATGTTAAATTAATGGCACAAACGCACTTATTGAATGAACAACATTTTTTAAGAATGAAAAGTAATTAGAATAAGCCTTGGAATGCACAAAATGACGTAATTCTTAAATTAATGACACAAACGCACTTATTGGAGGAACTACATTCCTTAAGAACGAAAAGTGATTAGAATAAGCCTTGGAATGCACAAAACGACGTAAATGTTCATCCAATGACACAAACGCACTCATTGGATGAACTACATTCCTTAACAACGAAAAGTGATTAGAATAAGCCTTGGAATGCACAAAATGACGTAAATGTTCATCGAATGACACAAACGCACTTATTGGATGAACTACATTCCTTAACAACGAAAAGTGATTAAAGTAAGCCTTACGATGTACAAAATTACGTAAATGTTAAATTAATGACACAAACGCACTTATTGAATGAACAACATTGGTTAAGAACGAAAAGTGATTAGAATAAGCCTTGGAATGCACAAAATGACGTAATTCTTAAATTAATGACACAAACGCACTTATTGGATGAACTACATTCCTTAAGAACGAAAAGTAATTAGAATAAGCCTTCGAATGCACAAAATGACGTAAATGTTCATCCAATGACACAAACGCACTTATTGGATGAACTACATTCCTTAACAACGAAAAGTGATTAAAGTAAGCCTTACGATGCACAAAATGACGTAAATGATAAATTAATGACACAAACGCATTTATTGAATGAACATCATTGGTTAAGAACGAAAAGTGATTAGAATAAGCCTTGCAATGCACAAAATGACATAATTGTTAAATTAATGACACAAACGCACTTATTCGATGAACTACATTCCTTCAGAACGAAAAGTGATTAGAATAAGCCTTGGAATGCACAAAACAACGTAAATGTTCATCCAATGACACAAACGCACATATTGGATGCAATACATTCCTTAACAACGAAAAGTGATTAAGGTAAGCCTTACGATGCACAAAATGACGTAAATGTTAAATTAATGACACAAACGCACTTATAGAATGAACAACATTGGTAAAGAACGAAAAGTGATTAGAATAAGCCTTGGAATGCACAAAATGACGTAATTGTTAAATTAATGACACAAATGCCTTTATTGGATGAACTATATTCCTTAAGAACGAAAAGTAATTAGAATAAGCCTTGGAATGCACAAAATGACGTAAATGTTCATCGAATGACACAAACGCACTTATTGGATGAACTACATTCCTTAACAATGAAAAGTGATTAAAGTAAGCCTTACGATGCACAAAATGACGTAAATGTTAAATTAATGACACAAACGCACTTTTGGATGAACTACATTCTTTAAGAACGAAAAGTGATTAGAATAAGCCTTGGAATGCACATAATGACGTAAATGTTCATCCAATGACACAAACGCACTTATTGGATGAACAACATTCCTTAACAACGAAAAGTGTTTAAAGTAAGTCTTACGATGCACAAAATGACGTAAATGTTAAATTAATGGCACAAACGCACTTATTGAATGAACAACATTTTTTAAGAATGAAAAGTAATTAGAATAAGCCTTGGAATGCACAAAATGACGTAATTCTTAAATTAATGACACAAACCCACTTATTGGATGAACTACATTCCTTAAGAACGAAAAGTGATTAGAATAAGCCTTGGAATGCACCAAAGGACGTAAATGTTCATCCAATGACACAAACGCACCCATTAGATGAACTACATTCCTTAAGAACGAAAAGTGAATAAAGTAAGCCTTACGATGCACAAAATTACGTAAATGTTAAATTAATCACACAAACGCACTTATTGAATGAACAACATTTTTTAACAACGAAAAGTGATTAGAATAAGCCTTGGAATGCACAAAATGAAGTAAATGTTCAACCAATGACACAAACGCACTTAATTGATGAACTACATTCCTTAAGAACGAAAAGTGATTAGAATAAGCCTTGGAATGCACAAAATGACGTAAATGTTCATCCAATGACACAAACACACTTATTGGATGAACTACATTCCTTAACAACGAAAAGTGATTAAAGTAAGCCTTACGATGCACAAAATTACGTAAATGTTAAATTAATGACACAAACGCACTTATTGAATGAACAACATTTTTTAAGAACGAAAAGTGATTAGAATAAGCCTTGGAATCCACAAAATGAAGTAATTGTTAAATTAATGACACAAACGCACTTATTGGATGAACTACATTCCTTAAGAACGAAAAATGGATAGAATAAGCCTAGGAATGCACGAAACGAGTAAATGTTCATCCAATGACACAAACGCATTCATTGGATGAACTACATTGCTTAACAACAAAAAGTGGTTAGAATAAGCCTTGGGATGCACAAAATGACGTAAATGTTCATCCAATGACACCAACGCACTTATTGGATGAACTACATTCCTTAACAACGAAAAGTGATTAAAGTAAGCCTTACGATGCACAAAATGACGTAAATCTTAAATTAATGACACAAACGCAGTTATTGAATGAACAACATTTTTTAAGAACGAAAAGTGATTAGAATAAGCCGTGGAATGCACAAAATGACGTAATTGTTAAATTATTGACACAAACGCACTTATTGGATGAACTACATTCCATAAGAACGAAAAATGGATAGAATAAGCCTAGGAATGCACGAAACGACGTAAATGTTCATCCAATGACACAAACCCACTGATTGGATGAACTACATTCCTTAACAACGAAAAGTGATTAAAGTAAGCCTTAGGATGCACAAATTGACATAAATGTGAAATTATTGACATAAACGCACCTATTGGATGAACAACATTGGTTAAGAAAGAATAGTGATTAGAATAAGCCTTGGAATGCACAAAATGATATAAATGTTTTATTAATGACACAAACACACTTATTGGATGAACTACATTGCTTAAGAACGAAAAATGATTAGAATAAGCCTTGGAATGCACAAAACAACGTAAATGTTCATCCAATGACACAAACACATTCATTGGATGAACTACATTCCTTAACAACGAAAAGTGATTAGAATAAGCTTTGGAATGCACAAAATGACATAAATGTTTTATTAATGACACAAACGCACTTATTGGATGAACTACATTCCTTAACAACGAAAAGTGATTAGAATAAGCTTTGGAATGCACAAAATGACGTAAACGTTCATCCAATGACACAAACGCACTAATTGGATGAACTACATTCCTTAAAAACGAAAAGTGATTAAAGTAAGCCTTACGATGCACAAAATGACGTAAATGTTAAATTAATGACACAAACGCACTTATTGGATGAACTACATTCCTTAAGAACGAAAAATGATTAGAATAAGCCTTGGAATGCACAAATCAACGTAAATGTTCATCCAATGACACAAACACATTCATTGGATGAACTACATTCCTTAACAACGAAAAGTGATTAAAGTAAGCCTTACGATGCACAAAATGACATAAATGTTAAATTAATCACACAAACGCACTTATAGAATGAACAACATTGGTTAAGAACAAAAAGTGATTAGAATAAGCCTTGGAATGCACAAAATGACGTAATTGTTAAATTAATGACACAAACGCACTTATTGGATGAACTACATTCCTTAAGAACGAAATGTGATTAGAATAAGCTTTGTAACGCACAAAATGACGTAAATGTTTTATTAATGACACAATTGCACTTATTGGATGAACTACATTCATTAAGAACGAAAAATGATTAGAATAAGCCTTGGAATGCACAAAATGACGTAAAGGTTAAATTAATGACACAAACGCACCTATTGGATGAACTACATTCCTTAAGAACGAAAAATGATTAGAATAAGCCTTGGAATGCACGAAACGACGTAAATGTTCATCCAATGACACAAACGCATTCATTGGATGAACTACATTCCTCAACAATGAAAAGTGATTAGAATAAGACTTGAAATGCACAAAATGACATAAATGTTCATCCAATGACACAAACGCACTTATTGGATACACTACATTCATTAACAACGAAAAGTGATTAAAGTAAGCCTTAGGATGCACAAAATGACGTAAATGTTAAATTCATGACACAAATGCACTTATTGAATGAACAACATTTTTTAAGAACGAAAAGTAATTAGAATAAGGCTTGAAATGCACAAAATGACGTAATTGTTAAATTAATGACACAAACGCACCTATTGGATGAACTACATTCCTTAAGAACGAAAAGTGATTAGAATAAGCCTTGGAATGCACAAAACGACGTAAATGTTCATCCAATGACACAAACGCACTCATTGGATACACTACATTCCTTAACAACGAAAAGTGATTAAAGTAAGCCTTACGATGCACAAAATGACGTAAATGTTAAATTAATCACACAAACGCACTTATAGAATGAACAACATTGG
This sequence comes from Cicer cuneatum, assembly GCA_037974295.1. Classification (NCBI taxonomy): domain Eukaryota; kingdom Viridiplantae; phylum Streptophyta; class Magnoliopsida; order Fabales; family Fabaceae; genus Cicer; species Cicer cuneatum. The sequence goes on along the minus strand of JBBPBO010001984.1, from coordinate 39,216,789 downwards.
TTAAGAACAAAAAGTGATTAGAATAAGCCTTGGAATGCACAAAATGACGTAATTGTTAAATTAATGACACAAACGCACTTATTGGATGAACTACATTCCTTAAGAACGAAAAGTGATTAGAATAAGCCTTGGAATGCACATAATGACGTAAATGTTCATCCAATGACACAAACGCACTTATTGGATGAACGACATTCCTTAACAACAAAAGTGTTTAAAGTAAGCCTTACGATGCACAAAATGACGTAAATGTTAAATTTATGGCACAAACGCACTTATTGAATGAACAACATTTTTTAAGAATGAAAAGTAATTAGAATATGCCTTGGAATGCACAAAATGACGTAATTCTTAAATTAATGACACAAACGCACTTATTGGATGAACTACATTGCTTAAGAACGAAAAGTGATTAGAATAAGTCTTGGAATGCACAAAACGACGTAAATGTTCATCCAATGACACAAACGCACTCATTGGATGAACTACATTCCTTAACAACGAAAAGTGATTAGAATAAGCCTTCGAATGCACAAAATGACGTAAATGTTCATCGAATGACACAAACGCACTTATTGGATGAACTACATTCCTTAACAATGAAAACTATTTAAAGTAAGCCTTACGATGCACAAAATGACGTAAATGTTAAATTAATGACACAAACGCAATTATTGAATGAACAACATTGGTTAAGAACGAAAAGTGATTAGAATAAGCCTTGGAATGCACAAAATGACGTAATTCTTAAATTAATGACACAAACGCACTTATTGGATGAACTACATTCCTTAAGAACGAAAAGTGATTAGAATAAGCCTTCGAATGCACAAAATGACGTAAATGTTCATCCAATGACACAAACGCACTTATTGGATAAACTACATTCCTTAACAACGAAAAGTGATTAAAGTAAGCCTTACGATGCACAAAATGACGTAAATGATAAATTAATGACACAAACGCATTTATTGAATGAACATCATTGGTTAAGAACGAAAAGTGATTAGAATAAGCTTTGCAATGCACAAAATGACGTAATTGTTAAATTAATGACACAAACGCACCTATTGGATGAACTACATTCCTTAAGAACGAAAAGTGATTAGAATAAGCCTTGGAATGCACAAAACGACGTAAATGTTCATCCAATGACACAAACGCACTCATTGGATACACTACATTCCTTAACAACTAAAAGTGATTAAAGTAAGCCTTACGATTCACAAAATGACATAAATGTTAAATTAATCACACAAACGCACTTATAGAATGAACAACATTGGTCAAGAACAAAAAGTGATTAGAATAAGCCTTGGAATGCACAAAATGACGTAATTGTTAAATTAATGACACAAACGCACTTATTGGTTGAACTACATTCCTTAAGAACGAAAAGTGATTAGAATAAGCCTTGGAATGCACATAATGACGTAAATGTTCATCCAATGACACAAACGCACTTATTGGATGAACGACATTCCTTAACAACAAAAGTGTTTAAAGTAAGCCTTACGATGCACAAAATGACGTAACTGTTAAATTTATGGCACAAACGCACTTATTGAATGAACAACATTTTTTAAGAATGAAAAGTAATTAGAATATGCCTTGGAATGCACAAAATGACGTAATTCTTAAATTAATGACACAAACGCACTTATTGGATGAACTACATTGCTTAAGAACGAAAAGTTATTAGAATAAGCCTTGGAATGCACAAAACGACGTAAATGTTCATCCAATGACACAAACGCACTCATTGGATGAACTACATTCCTTAACAACGAAAAGTGATTAGAATAAGCTTTCGAATGCACAAAATGACGTAAATGTTCATCGAATGACACAAACGCACTTATTGGATGAACTACATTCCTTAACAATGAAAACTATTTAAAGTAAGCCTTATGATGCACAAAATGACGTAAATGTTAAATTAATGACACAAACGCAATTATTGAATGAACAACATTGGTTAAGAACGAAAAGTGATTAGAATAAGCCTTGGAATGCACAAAATGACGTAATTCTTAAAATAATGACACAAACGCACTTATTGGATGAACTACATTCCTTAAGAACGAAAAGTGATTAGAATAAGCCTTCGAATGCACAAAATGACGTAAATGTTCATCCAATGACACAAACGCACTTATTGGATGAACTACATTCCTTAACAACGAAAAGTGATTAAAGTAAGCCTTACGATGTACAAAATTACGTAAATGTTAAATTAATGACACAAACGCACTTATTGAATGAACAACATTGGTTAAGAACGAAAAGTGATTAGAATAAGCCTTGGAATGCACAAAATGACGTAATTCTTAAATTAATGACACAAACGCACTTATTGGATGAACTACATTCCTTAAGAACGAAAAGTAATTAGAATAAGCCTTTGAATGCACAAAATGACGTAAATGTTCATCCAATGACACAAACGCACTTATTGGATGAACTACATTCCTTAACAACGAAAAGTGATTAAAGTAAGCCTTACGATGCACAAAATGACGTAAATGATAAATTAATGACACAAACGCATTTATTGAATGAACATCATTGGTTAAGAACGAAAAGTGATTAGAATAAGCCTTGCAATGCACAAAATGACATAATTGTTAAATTAATGACACAAACGCACTTATTCGATGAACTACATTCCTTCAGAACGAAAAGTGATTAGAATAAGCCTTGGAATGCACAAAACAACGTAAATGTTCATCCAATGACACAAACGCACATATTGGATGCAATACATTCCTTAACAACGAAAAGTGATTAAGGTAAGCCTTACGATGCACAAAATGACGTAAATGTTAAATTAATGACACAAACGCACTTATAGAATGAACAACATTGGTAAAGAACGAAAAGTGATTAGAATAAGCCTTGGAATGCACAAAATGACGTAATTGTTAAATTAATGACACAAATGCCCTTCTTGGATGAACTATATTCCTTAAGAACGAAAAGTGATTAGAATAAGCCTTGCAATGCACAAAATGACGTAAATGTTCATCGAATGACACAAACGCACTTATTGGATGAACTACATTCCTTAACAATGAAAAGTGATTAAAGTAAGCCTTACGATGCACAAAATGACGTAAATGTTAAATTAATGACACAAACGCACTTTTGGATGAACTACATTCTTTAAGAACGAAAAGTGATTAGAATAAGCCTTGGAATGCACATAATGACGTAAATGTTCATCCAATGACACAAACGCACTTATTGGATGAACAACATTCCTTAACAACGAAAAGTGTTTAAAGTAAGCCTTACGATGCACAAAATGACGTAAATGTTAAATTAATGGCACAAACGCACTTATTGAATGAACAACATTTTTTAAGAATGAAAAGTAATTAGAATAAGCCTTGGAATGCACAAAATGACGTAATTCTTAAATTAATGACACAAACCCACTTATTGGATGAACTACATTCCTTAAGAACGAAAAGTGATTAGAATAAGCCTTGGAATGCACCAAAGGACGTAAATGTTCATCCAATGACACAAACGCACCCATTAGATGAACTACATTCCTTAAGAACGAAAAGTGAATAAAGTAAGCCTTACGATGCACAAACTTACGTAAATGTTAAATTAATCACACAAACGCACTTATTGAATGAACAACATTTTTTAACAACGAAAAGTGATTAGAATAAGCCTTGGAATGCACAAAATGAAGTAAATGTTCAACCAATGACACAAACGCACTTAATTGATGAACTACATTCCTTAAGAACGAAAAGTGATTAGAATAAGCCTTGGAATGCACAAAATGACGTAAATGTTCATCCAATAACACAAACACACTTATTGGATGAACTACATTCCTTAACAACGAAAAGTGATTAAAGTAAGCCTTACGATGCACAAAATTACGTAAATGTTAAATTAATGACACAAACGCACTTATTGAATGAACAACATTTTTTAAGAACGAAAAGTGATTAGAATAAGCCTTGGAATCCACAAAATGAAGTAATTGTTAAATTAATGACACAAACGCACTTATTGGATGAACTACATTCCTTAAGAACGAAAAATGGATAGAATAAGCCTAGGAATGCACGAAACGAGTAAATGTTCATCCAATGACACAAACGCATTCATTGGATGAACTACATTGCTTAACAACAAAAAGTGGTTAGAATAAGCCTTGGGATGCACAAAATGACGTAAATGTTCATCCAATGACACCAACGCACTTATTGGATGAACTACATTCCTTAACAACGAAAAGTGATTAAAGTAAGCCTTAGGATGCACAAATTGACATAAATGTGAAATTATTGACATAAACGCACCTATTGGATGAACAACATTGGTTAAGAAAGAATAGTGATTAGAATAAGTCTTGGAATGCACAAAATGATGTAAATGTTTTATTAATGACACAAACACACTTATTGGATGAACTACATTGCTTAAGAACGAAAAATGATTAGAATAAGCCTTGGAATGCACAAAACAACGTAAATGTTCATCCAATGACACAAACACATTCATTGGATGAACTACATTCCTTAACAACGAAAAGTGATTAGAATAAGGTTTGGAATGCACAAAATGACATAAATGTTTTATTAATGACACAAACGCACTTATTGGATGAACTACATTCCTTAACAACGAAAAGTGATTAGAATAAGCTTTGGAATGCACAAAATGACGTAAACGTTCATCCAATGACACAAACGCACTAATTGGATGAACTACATTCCTTAAAAACGAAAAGTGATTAAAGTAAGCCTTACGATGCACAAAATGACGTAAATGTTAAATTAATGACACAAACGCACTTATTGGATGAACTACATTCCTTAAGAACGAAAAATGATTAGAATAAGCCTTGGAATGCACAAATCAACGTAAATGTTCATCCAATGACACAAACACATTCATTGGATGAACTACATTCCTTAACAACGAAAAGTGATTAAAATAAGCTTTGGAATGCACAAAATGACGTAAATGTTTTATTAATGACACAAACGCACTTATTGGATGAACTACATTCATTAAGAACGAAAAATGATTGGATAAGCCTTGGAATGCACGAAACGACGTAAATGTTCATCCAATGACACAAACGCATTAATTGGATAAACTACATTCCTTAACAACGAAAAGTGATTAGAATAAGCTTTGGAATGCACAAAATGACATAAATGTTTTATTAATGACACAAACGCACTTATTGGATGAACTACATTCCTTAACAACGAAAAGTGATTAGAATAAGCCTTGGAATGCACAAAATGACGTAAATGTTCATCCAATGACACAAACGCACTAATTGGATGAACTACATTCCTTAAAAACGAAAAGTGATTAAAGTAAGCCTTACGATGCACAAAATGACGTAAATGTTAAATTAATGACACAAACGCACTTATTGGATGAACTACATTCCTTAAGAACGAAAAATGATTAGAATAAGCCTTGGAATGCACAAAACAACGTAAATGTTCATCCAATGACACAAACACATTCATTGGATGAACTACATTCCTTAACAACGAAAAGTGACTAAAATAAGCTTTGGAATGCACAAAATGACGTAAATGTTTTATTAATGACACAAACGCACTTATTGGATGAACTACATTCCTTAACAACGAAAAATGATTAGAATAAGCTTTGGAATGCACAAAATGACGTAAACGTTCATCCAATGACACAAACGCACTAATTGGATGAACTACATTCCTTAAAAACGAAAAGTGATTAAAGTAAGCCTTACGATGCACAAAATGACGTAAATGTTAAATTAATGACACAAACGCACTTATTGGATGAACTACATTCCTTAAGAACGAAAAATGATTAGAATAAGCCTTGGAATGCACAAATCAACGTAAATGTTCATCCAATGACACAAACACATTCATTGGATGAACTATTTTCCTTAACAACGAAAAGTGATTAAAATAAGCTTTGGAATGCACAAAATGACGTAAACGTTTTATTAATGACACAAACGCACTTATTGGATGAACTACATTCATTAAGAACGAAAAATGATTAGAATAAGCCTTGGAATGCACAAAACAACGTAAATGTTCATCCAATGACACAAACACATTCATTGGATGAACTACATTCCTTAACAACGAAAAGTGATTAAAATAAGCTTTGGAATGCACAAAATGACGTAAATGTTTTATTAATGACACAAACGCACTTATTGGATGAACTATATTCATTAAGAACGAAAAATGATTAGAATAAGCCTTGGAATGCACAAAACAACGTAAATGTTCATCCAATGACACAAACACATTCATTGGATGAACTACATTCCTTAACAACGAAAAGTGATTAGAATAAGCTTTGGAATGCACAAAATGACATAAATGTTTTATTAATGACACAAACGCACTTATTGGATGAACTACATTCCTTAACAACGAAAAGTGATTAGAATAAGCCTTGGAATGCACAAAATGACGTAAATGTTCATCCAATGACACAAACGCACTAATTGGATGAACTACATTCCTTAAAAACGAAAAGTGATTAAAGTAAGCCTTACGATGCACAAAATGACGTAAATGTTAAATTAATGACACAAACGCACTTATTGGATGAACTACATTCCTTAAGAACGAAAAATGATTAGAATAAGCCTTGGAATGCACAAAACAACGTAAATGTTCATCCAATGACGAAAACACATTCATTGGATGAACTACATTCCTTAACAACGAAAAGTGATTAAAATAAGCTTTGGAATGCACAAAATGACGTAAATGTTTTATTAATGACACAAACGCACTTATTGGATGAACTATATTCATTAAGAACGAAAAATGATTAGAATAAGCCTTGGAATGCACAAAACAACGTAAATGTTCATCCAATGACACAAACACATTCATTGGATGAACTACATTCCTTAACAACGAAAAGTGATTAGAATAAGCTTTGGAATGCACAAAATGACGTAAATGTTTTATTAATGACACAAACGCACTTATTGGATGAACTACATTCATTAAGAATGAAAAATGATTAGAATAAGCCTTGGAATGCACAAAATGACGTAAATGTTCATCCAATGACACAAACGCATTCATTGGATGAACTACATTCCTTAACAATGAAAAGTGATTAAAATAAGCTTTGGAATGCACAAAATGACGTAAATGTTTTAATAATGACACAAACGCACTTATTGGATGAACTATATTCATTAAGAACGAAAAATGATTAGAATAAGCCTTGGAATGCACAAAACAACGTAAATGTTCATCCAATGACACAAACACATTCATTGGATGAACTACATTCCTTAACAACGAAAAGTGATTAGAATAAGTTTGGAATGCACAAAATGACATAAATGTTTTATTAATGACACAAACGCACTTATTGGATGAACTACATTCCTTAACAACGAAAAGTGATTAAAATAAGCCTTGGAATGCACAAAATGAGGTAAATGTTTTTTAATGACACAAACACACTTATTGGATGAACTACATTCCTTAAGAACGAAAAATGATTCGAATAAGCCTTGGAATGCACAAAGCGACGTAAATGTTCATCCAATGACACAAACGCATTCATTGGATGAACTACATTCCTTAACAATGAAAAGTGATTAGAGAATAAGCCTTGGAATGCACAAAACAACGTAAATGTTCATCCAATGACACAAACACATTCGTTGCATGAACTACATTCCTTAACAACGAAAAGTGATTAGAATAAGATTTGGAATGCACAAAATGACATAAATGTTTTATTAATGACACAAACGCACTTATTGGATGAACTACATTCCTTAACAACGAAAAGTGATTAGAATAAGCTTTGGAATGCACAAAATGACGTAAATGTTCATCCAATGACACAAACGCACTAATTGGATGAACTACATTCCTTAAAAACGAAAAGTGATTAAAGTAAGCCTTACGATGCACAAAATGACGTAAATGTTAAATTAATGACACAAACGCACTTATTGGATGAACTACATTCCTTAAGAACGAAAAATGATTAGAATAAGCCTTGGAATGCACAAAACAACGTAAATGTTCATCCAATGACACAAACACATTCATTGGATGAACTACATTCCTTAACAACGAACAGTGATTAAAATAAGCTTTGGAATGCACAAAATGACGTAAATGTTTTATTAATGACACAAACGCACTTATTGGATGAACTACATTCCTTAACAACGAAAAGTGATTAGAATAAGCTTTGGAATGCACAAAATGACGTAAATGTTCATCCAATGACACAAACGCACTAATTGGATGAACTACATTCCTTAAAAACGAAAAGTGATTAAAGTAAGCCTTACGATGCACAAAATGACGTAAATGTTAAATTAATGACACAAACGCACTTATTGGATGAACTACATTCCTTAAGAACGAAAAATGATTAGAATAAGCCTTGGAATGCACAAAACAACGTAAATGTTCATCCAATGACACAAACACATTCATTGGATGAACTACATTCCTTAACAACGAAAAGTGATTAAAATAAGCTTTGGAATGCACAAAATGACGTAAATGTTTTATTAATGACACAAACGCACTTATTGGATGAACTACATTCATTAAGAACGAAAAATGATTGGATAAGCTTTGGAATGCACGAAACGACGTAAATGTTCATCCAATGACACAAACGCATTTATTGGATAAACTACATTCCTTAACAACGAAAAGTGATTAGAATAAGCTTTGGAATGCACAAAATGACATAAATGTTTTATTAATGACACAAACGCACTTATTGGATGAACTACATTCCTTAACAACGAAAAGTGATTAGAATAAGCCTTGGAATGCACAAAATGACGTAAATGTTCATCCAATGACACAAACGCACTAATTGGATGAACTACATTCCTTAAAAACGAAAAGTGATTAAAGTAAGCCTTACGATGCACAAAATGACGTAAATGTTAAATTAATGACACAAACGCACTTATTGGATGAACTACATTCCTTAAGAACGAAAAATGATTAGAATAAGCCTTGGAATGCACAAAACAACGTAAATGTTCATCCAATGACACAAACACATTCATTGGATGAACTACATTATTTAACAACGAAAAGTGATTAAAATAAGCTTTGGAATGCACAAAATGACGTAAATGTTTTATTAATGACACAAACGCACTTATTGGATGAACTATATTCATTAAGAACGAAAAATGATTAGAATAAGCCTTGGAATGCACAAAACAACATAAATGTTCATCCAATGACACAAACACATTCATTGGATGAACTACATTCCTTAACAATGAAAAGTGATTAGAGAATAAGCCTTGGAATGCACAAAACAACGTAAATGTTCATCCAATGTCACAAACACATTCATTGGATGAACTACATTCCTTAACAACGAAAAGTGATTAGAATAAGCTTTGGAATGCACAAAATGACATAAATGTTTTATTAATGACACAAACGCACTTATTGGATGAACTACATTCCTTAACAACGAAAAGTGATTAAAATAAGCCTTGGAATGCACAAAATGATGTAAATGTTTTATTAATGACACAAACACACTTATTGGATGAACTACATTCCTTAACAACGAAAAGTGATTAAAATAAGCTTTGGAATGCACAAAATGACGTAAATGTTTTATTAATGACACAAACGCACTTATTGGATGAACTATATTCATTAAGAACGAAAAATGATTAGAATAAGCCTTGGAATGCACAAAACAACGTAAATGTTCATCCAATGACACAAACACATTCATTGGATGAACTACATTCCTTAACAATGAAAAGTGATTAGAGAATAAGCCTTGGAATGCACAAAACAACGTAAATATTCATCCAATGACACAAACACATTCATTGGATGAACTACATTCCTTAACAACGAAAAGTGATTAGAATAAGCTTTGGAATGCACAAAATGACATAAATGTTTTATTAATGACACAAACGCACTTATTGGATGAACTACATTCCTTAACAACGAAAAGTGATTAAAATAAGCCTTGGAATGCACAAAATGATGTAAATGTTTTATTAATGACACAAACACACTTATTGGATGAACTACATTCCTTAAGAACGAAAAATGATTAGAATAAGCCTTGGAATGCACAAAGCGACGTAAATGTTCATCCAATGACACAAACGCATTCATTGGATGAACTACATTCCTTAACAATGAAAAGTGATTAGAGAATAAGCCTTGGAATGCACAAAACAACGTAAATGTTCATCCAATGACACAAACACATTCATTGGATGAACTACATTCCTTAACAACGAAAAGTGATTAGAATAAGCTTTGGAATGCACAAAATGACATAAATGTTTTATTAATGACACAAACGCACTTATTGGATGAACTACATTCCTTAACAACGAAAAGTGATTAAAATAAGCTTTGGAATGCACAAAATGACGTAAATGTTTTATTAATGACACAAACGCACTTATTGGATGAACTATATTCATTAAGAACGAAAAATGATTAGAATAAGCCTTGGAATGCACAAAACAACGTAAATGTTCATCCAATGACACAAACACATTCATTGGATGAACTACATTCCTTAAAAACGAAAAGTGATTAAAGTAAGCCTTACGATGCACAAAATGACGTAAATGTTAAATTAATGACACAAACGCACTTATTGGATGAACTACATTCCTTAAGAACGAAAAATGATTAGAATAAGCCTTGGAATGCACAAAACAACGTAAATGTTCATCCAATGACACAAACACATTCATTGGATGAACTACATTCCTTAACAACGAAAAGTGATTAAAATAAGCTTTGGAATGCACAAAATGACGTAAATGTTTTATTAATGACACAAACACACTTATTGGATGAACTACATTCCTTAACAACGAAAAGTGATTAAAATAAGCTTTGGAATGCACAAAATGACGTAAATGTTTTATTAATGACACAAACGCACTTATTGGATGAACTACATTCCTTAACAACGAAAAGTGATTAGAATAAGCTTTGGAATGCACAAAATGACGTAAATGTTCATCCAATGACACAAACGCACTAATTGGATGAACTACATTCCTTAAAAACGAAAAGTGATTAAAGTAAGCCTTACGATGCACAAAATGACGTAAATGTTAAATTAATGACACAAACGCACTTATTGGATGAACTACATTCCTTAAGAACGAAAAATGATTAGAATAAGCCTTGGAATGCACAAAACAACGTAAATGTTCATCCAATGACACAAACACATTCATTGGATGAACTACATTCCTTAACAACGAAAAGTGATTAAAATAAGCTTTGGAATGCACAAAATGACGTAAATGTTTTATTAATGACACAAACGCACTTATTGGATGAACTACATTCATTAAGAACGAAAAATGATTGGATAAGCTTTGGAATGCACGAAACGACGTAAATGTTCATCCAATGACACAAACGCATTTATTGGATAAACTACATTCCTTAACAACGAAAAGTGATTAGAATAAGCTTTGGAATGCACAAAATGACATAAATGTTTTATTAATGACACAAACGCACTTATTGGATGAACTACATTCCTTAACAACGAAAAGTGATTAGAATAAGCCTTGGAATGCACAAAATGACGTAAATGTTCATCCAATGACACAAACGCACTAATTGGATGAACTACATTCCTTAAAAACGAAAAGTGATTAAAGTAAGCCTTACGATGCACAAAATGACGTAAATGTTAAATTAATGACACAAACGCACTTATTGGATGAACTACATTCCTTAAGAACGAAAAATGATTAGAATAAGCCTTGGAATGCACAAAACAACGTAAATGTTCATCCAATGACACAAACACATTCATTGGATGAACTACATTATTTAACAACGAAAAGTGATTAAAATAAGCTTTGGAATGCACAAAATGACGTAAATGTTTTATTAATGACACAAACGCACTTATTGGATGAACTATATTCATTAAGAACGAAAAATGATTAGAATAAGCCTTGGAATGCACAAAACAACATAAATGTTCATCCAATGACACAAACACATTCATTGGATGAACTACATTCCTTAACAATGAAAAGTGATTAGAGAATAAGCCTTGGAATGCACAAAACAACGTAAATGTTCATCCAATGTCACAAACACATTCATTGGATGAACTACATTCCTTAACAACGAAAAGTGATTAGAATAAGCTTTGGAATGCACAAAATGACATAAATGTTTTATTAATGACACAAACGCACTTATTGGATGAACTACATTCCTTAACAACGAAAAGTGATTAAAATAAGCCTTGGAATGCACAAAATGATGTAAATGTTTTATTAATGACACAAACACACTTATTGGATGAACTACATTCCTTAACAACGAAAAGTGATTAAAATAAGCTTTGGAATGCACAAAATGACGTAAATGTTTTATTAATGACACAAACGCACTTATTGGATGAACTATATTCATTAAGAACGAAAAATGATTAGAATAAGCCTTGGAATGCACAAAACAACGTAAATGTTCATCCAATGACACAAACACATTCATTGGATGAACTACATTCCTTAACAATGAAAAGTGATTAGAGAATAAGCCTTGGAATGCACAAAACAACGTAAATGTTCATCCAATGACACAAACACATTCATTGGATGAACTACATTCCTTAACAACGAAAAGTGATTAGAATAAGCTTTGGAATGCACAAAATGACATAAATGTTTTATTAATGACACAAACGCAGTTATTGGATGAACTACATTCCTTAACAACGAAAAGTGATTAGAATAAGCCTTGGCATGCACAAAATGACGTAAATGTTCATCCAATGACACAAACGCACTAATTGGATGAACTACATTCCTTAAAAACGAAAAGTGATTAAAGTAAGCCTTACGATGCACAAAATGACGTAAATGTTAAATTAATGACACAAACGCACTTATTGGATGAACTACATTCCTTAAGAACGAAAAATGATTAGAATAAGCCTTGGAATGCACAAAACAACGTAAATGTTCATCCAATGACACAAACACATTCTTTGGATGAACTACATTCCTTAACAACGAAAAGTGATTAGAATAAGCTTTGGAATGCACAAAATGACATAAATGTTTTATTAATGACACAAACGCACTTATTGGATGAACTACATTCCTTAACAACGAAAAGTGATTAGAATAAGCCTTGGAATGCACAAAATGACGTAAATGTTCATCCAATGACACAAACGCACTTATTGGATGAACTACATTCCTTAACAACGAAAAGTGATTAGAATAAGCCTTGGAATGCACAAAATGACGTAAATGTTAAATTAATGACACAAACGCATTCATTGGATGAACTACATTCCTTAACAATGAAAAGTGATTAAAGTAAGCCTTAGGATGCACAAAATGGCGTAAATGTTAAATTAATGACACAAACGCACTTATTGAATGAACAACATTGGTTAAGAACGAAAAATTATTAGAATAAGCTTTGGTATGCACGAAACGACGTAAATGTTCATCCAATGACACAAACACATTTATTGGATGAACTACATTCCTTTACAACGAAAAGTGATTAGAATAAGCCTTGGAATGCACAAAATGACGTAAATGTTCATCCAATGAAACAAACGCACTTATTGGATGAACTACATTCCTTAAGAACGAAAATTGATTAGAATAAGCCTTGGAATGCACGAAACGACGTAAATGTTCATCCAATGACACGAACGCATTCATTGGATGAACTACATTCCTTAACAACGAAAAGTGATTAGAATAAGCCTTGGAATGCACAAAATGACGTAAATGTTCATCCAATGACACAAACGCACTAATTGGATGAACTACATTCCTTAACAACGAAAAGTGATTAAAGTAAGCCTTAGGATGCACAAAATGACGTAAATGTTAAATTAATGACACAAACGCACTTATTGGATGAACTACATTCCTTAAGAACGAAAAATGATTAGAATAAGCCTTGGAATGCACGAAACGACGTAAATGTTCATCCAATGACACGAACGCATTCATTGGATGAACTACATTCATTAACAACGAAAAGTGATTAGAATAAGCCTTGGAATGCACAAAATGACGTAAATGTTCATCCAATGACACAAACGCACTAATTGGATGAACTATATTCCTTAACAACGAAAAGTGATTAAAGTAAGCCTTAGGATGCACAAAATGACGTAAATGTTAAATAATGACACAAACGCACTTATTGGATGAACAACATTGGTTAAGAACGAAAAGTGATTAGAATAAGCCTTGGAATGCACAAAATGACGTAAATGTTAAATTCATGACACAAACATACTTATAGGATGAAAAACATTCGTTAAGAACGAAAAGTGATTAGAAGAAGCCTTGGAATGCACAAAATGAAGTAAATGTTCAACCAATGACACAAAACGCACTTATTGGATGAACTACATTCCTTAAGAACGAAAA
>JBBPBO010001984.1:39102900-39199637 GCA_037974295.1 Cicer cuneatum | reverse complement strand
TGATTAGAATAAGCCTTGGAATGCACGAAACGACGTAAATGTTCATCCAATGACACGAACGCATTCATTGGATGAACTACATTCCTTAACAACGAAAAGTGATTAGAATAAGCCTTGGAATGCACAAAATGACGTAAATGTTCATCCAATGACACAAACGCACTAATTGGATGAACTACATTCCTTAACAACGAAAAGTGATTAAATTAAGCCTTAGGATGCACAAAATGACGTAAATGTTAAATTAATGACACAAACGCACTTATTGGATGAACTACATTCCTTAAGAACGAAAAATGATTAGAATAAGCCTTGGAATGCACGAAACGACGTAAATGTTCATCCAATGACACGAACGCATTCATTGGATGAACTACATTCATTAACAACGAAAAGTGACTAGAATAAGCCTTGGAATGCACAAAATGACGTAAATGTTCATCCAATGACACAAACGCACTTATTGGATGAAATACATTCCTTAAGAACGAAAAGTGATAAGAATAAGCCTTAGGATGCAGAAAATGTCGTAAATTTTAAATTGTTGACATAAACGCACCTATTGGATGAACAACATTGGTTAAGAAAGAATAGTGATTAGAATAAGCCTAGGAATGCACAAAATGATGTAAATGTTTTATTAATGACACAAACGCACTTATTGGATGAACTACATTCCTTAAGAACGAAAAATGATTAGAATAAGCCTTGGTATGCACAAAACAATGTAAATGTTCATCCAATGACACAAACACATTCATTGGATGAACTACATTCCTTAACAACGAAAAGTGATTGAAATAAGCTTTGGAATGCACAAAATGACGTAAATGTTTTATTAATGACACAAACGCACTTATTGGATGAACTACATTCATTAAGAACGAAAAATGATTAGAATAAGCCTTGGAATGCACAAAACAACGTAAATGTTCATCCAATGACATAAACGCATTCATTGGATGAACTACATTCCTTAACAACGAAAAGTGATTAAAGTAAGCCTTAGGATGCACAAAATGGCGTAAATGTGAAATTAATGACACAAACGCACTATTGAATGAACAACATTGGTTAAGAACGAAAAATTATTAGAATAAGCCTTGGTATGCACAAAACAACGTAAATGTACATCCAATGACATAAACGCATTCATTGGATGAACTACATTCCCTAACAACGAAAAGTGATTAGAATAAGCCTTGGAATGCACAAAATGACGTAAATGTTCATCCAATGACACAAACACACTTATTGGATGAACTACATTCCTTAACAACGAAAAGTGATTAGAATAAGCCTTGGAATGCACAAAATGACGTAAATGTTCATCCAATGACACAAACGCACTAATTGGATGAACTACATTCCTTAAGAACAAAAAATGATTAGAATAAGCCTTGGAATGCACGAAACGACGTAAATGTTCATCCAATGACACGAACGCATTCATTGGATGAACTACATTCCTTAACAACGAAAAGTGATTAGAATAAGCTTTGGAATGCACAAAATGTCGTAAATGTTTTATTAATGACACAAACGCACTTATTGGATGAACTACATTCATTAAGAACGAAAAATGATTAGAATAAGCCTTGGAATGCACAAAACAACGTAAATGTTCATCCAATGACACAAACACATTCATTGGATGAACTACATTCCTTAACAACGAAAAGTGATTAAAGTAAGCCTTAGGATGCACAAAATGGCGTAAATGTTAAATTAATGACACAAACGCACTTATTGAATGAACAACATTGGTTAAGAACGAAAAGTGATTAGAATAAGCCTTGGAATGCACAAAATGACGTAGTTGTTAAATTAATGACACAAACGCACTTATTGGATGAACTACACTCCTTAAGAACGAAAAGTGATTAGAATAAGCCTTGGAATGCAAAAAACGACGTAAATGTTCATCCAATGACACAAACGCACTCGTTGGATGAACTACATTCCTTAACAACGAAAAGTGATTAGAATAAGCCTTGGAATGCACAAAATGACGTAAATGTTCATCCAATGACACAAACGCACTAATTGGATGAACTACATTCCTTAACAACGAAAAGTGATTAAAGTAAGCCTTACGATGCACAAAATGACGTAAATGTTAAATTAATGACACAAACGCACTTATTGGATGAACTACATTCCTTAAGAACGAAAAATGATTAGAATAAGCCTTGGAATGCACGAAACGACGTAAATGTTCATCCAATGACACGAACGCATTCATTGGATGAACTACATTCATTAACAACGAAAAGTGATTAGAATAAGCCTTGGAATGCACAAAATGACGTAAATGTTCATCCAATGACACAAACGCACTTATTGGATGAAATACATTCCTTAAGAACGAAAAGTGATTAGAATAAGCCTTAGGATGCAGAAAATGTCGTAAATTTTAAATTGTTGACATAAACGCACCTATTGGATGAACAACATTGGTTAAGAAAGAATAGTGATTAGAATAAGCCTAGGAATGCACAAAATGATGTAAATGTTTTATTAATGACACAAACGCACTTATTGGATGAACTACATTCCTTAAGAACGAAAAATGATTAGAATAAGCCTTGGTATGCACAAAACAATGTAAATGTTCATCCAATGACACAAACACATTCATTGGATGAACTACATTCCTTAACAACGAAAAGTGATTAAAATAAGCTTTGGAATGCACAAAATGTCGTAAATGTTTTATTAATGACACAAACGCACTTATTGGATGAACTACATTCATTAAGAACGAAAAATGATTAGAATAAGCCTTGGAATGCACAAAACAACGTAAATGTTCATCCAATGACACAAACACATTCATTGGATGAACTACATTCCTTAACAACGAAAAGTGATTAAAGTAAGCCTTCGGATGCACAAAACGGCGTAAATGTTAAATTAATGACACAAACGCACTTATTGAATGAACAACATTGGTTAAGAACGAAAAATTATTAGAATAAGCCTTGGTATGCACAAAACAACGTAAATGTTCATCCAATGACACAAAGACATTTATTGGATGAACTACACTCCTTAAGAACGAAAAGTTATTAGAATAAGCCTTGGAATGCAAAAAACGACGTAAATGTTCTTCCAATGACACAAACGCACTCATTGGATGAACTACATTCCTTAACAACGAAAAGTGATTAAAGTAAGCCTTACGATGCACAAAATGACGTAAATGTTAAATTAATGACACAAACGCACTTATTGGATGAACTACATTCCTTAAGAACGGAAAATGATTAGAATAAGCCTTGGAATGCACGGAACGACGTAAATGTTCATCCAATGACAGAAATGCATTCATTGGATGAACTACATTCCTTAACAACGAAAAGTGATAAGAATAAGCCTTGGAATGCACAAAATGACGTAAATGTTCATCCAATGACACAAACACACTTATTGGATGAACTACATTCCTTAACAACGAAAAGTGATTAGAATAAGGCTTGGAATGCACAAAATGACGTAAATGTTCATCCAATGACACAAACGCACTAATTGGATGAACTACATTCCTTAACAACGAAAAGTGATTAAAGTAAGCCTTAGGATGCACAAAATGACGTAAATGTTAAATTAATGACACAAACGCACTTATTGGATGAACTACATTCCTTAAGAACGAAAAATGATTAGAATAAGCCTTGGAATGCACGAAACGACGTAAATGTTCATCCAATGACACGAACGCATTCATTGGATGAACTACATTCATTAACAACGAAAAGTGACTAGAATAAGCCTTGGAATGCACAAAATGACGTAAATGTTCATCCAATGACACAAACGCACTTATTGGATGAAATACATTCCTTAAGAACGAAAAGTGATAAGAATAAGCCTTAGGATGCAGAAAATGTCGTAAATTTTAAATTGTTGACATAAACGCACCTATTGGATGAACAACATTGGTTAAGAAAGAATAGTGATTAGAATAAGCCTAGGAATGCACAAAATGATGTAAATGTTTTATTAATGACACAAACGCACTTATTGGATGAACTACATTCCTTAAGAACGAAAAATGATTAGAATAAGCCTTGGTATGCACAAAACAATGTAAATGTTCATCCAATGACACAAACACATTCATTGGATGAACTACATTCCTTAACAACGAAAAGTGATTGAAATAAGCTTTGGAATGCACAAAATGACGTAAATGTTTTATTAATGACACAAACGCACTTATTGGATGAACTACATTCATTAAGAACGAAAAATGATTAGAATAAGCCTTGGAATGCACAAAACAACGTAAATGTTCATCCAATGACATAAACGCATTCATTGGATGAACTACATTCCGTAACAACGAAAAGTGATTAAAGTAAGCCTTCGGATGCACAAAACGGCGTAAATGTTAAATTAATGACACAAACGCACTTATTGAATGAACAACATTGGTTAAGAACGAAAAATTATTAGAATAAGCCTTGGTATGCACAAAACAACGTAAATGTTCATCCAATGACACAAAGACATTTATTGGATGAACTACACTCCTTAAGAACGAAAAGTTATTAGAATAAGCCTTGGAATGCAAAAAACGACGTAAATGTTCTTCCAATGACACAAACGCACTCATTGGATGAACTACATTCCTTAACAACGAAAAGTGATTAGAATAAGCCTTGGAATGCACAAAATGACGTAAATGTTCATCCAATGACACAAACGCACTAATTGGATGAACTACATTCCTTAACAACGAAAAGTGATTAAAGTAAGCCTTACGATGCACAAAATGACGTAAATGTTAAATTAATGACACAAACGCACTTATTGGATGAACTACATTCCTTAAGAACGAAAAATGATTAGAATAAGCCTTGGAATGCACGAAACGACGTAAATGTTCATCCAATGACACGAACGCATTCATTGGATGAACTACATTCATTAACAACGAAAAGTGATTAGAATAAGCCTTGGAATGCACAAAATGACGTAAATGTTCATCCAATGACACAAACGCACTTATTGGATGAAATACATTCCTTAAGAACGAAAAGTGATTAGAATAAGCCTTAGGATGCAGAAAATGTCGTAAATTTTAAATTGTTGACATAAACGCACCTATTGGATGAACAACATTGGTTAAGAAAGAATAGTGATTAGAATAAGCCTAGGAATGCACAAAATGATGTAAATGTTTTATTAATGACACAAACGCACTTATTGGATGAACTACATTCCTTAAGAACGAAAAATGATTAGAATAAGCCTTGGTATGCACAAAACAATGTAAATGTTCATCCAATGACACAAACACATTCATTGGATGAACTACATTCCTTAACAACGAAAAGTGATTGAAATAAGCTTTGGAATGCACAAAATGACGTAAATGTTTTATTAATGACACAAACGCACTTATTGGATGAACTACATTCATTAAGAACGAAAAATGATTAGAATAAGCCTTGGAATGCACAAAACAACGTAAATGTTCATCCAATGACATAAACGCATTCATTGGATGAACTACATTCCTTAACAACGAAAAGTGATTAAAGTAAGCCTTAGGATGCACAAAATGGCGTAAATGTGAAATTAATGACACAAACGCACTATTGAATGAACAACATTGGTTAAGAACGAAAAATTATTAGAATAAGCCTTGGTATGCACAAAACAACGTAAATGTACATCCAATGACATAAACGCATTCATTGGATGAACTACATTCCCTAACAACGAAAAGTGATTAGAATAAGCCTTGGAATGCACAAAATGACGTAAATGTTCATCCAATGACACAAACACACTTATTGGATGAACTACATTCCTTAACAACGAAAAGTGATTAGAATAAGCCTTGGAATGCACAAAATGACGTAAATGTTCATCCAATGACACAAACGCACTAATTGGATGAACTACATTCCTTAAGAACAAAAAATGATTAGAATAAGCCTTGGAATGCACGAAACGACGTAAATGTTCATCCAATGACACGAACGCATTCATTGGATGAACTACATTCCTTAACAACGAAAAGTGATTAGAATAAGCTTTGGAATGCACAAAATGTCGTAAATGTTTTATTAATGACACAAACGCACTTATTGGATGAACTACATTCATTAAGAACGAAAAATGATTAGAATAAGCCTTGGAATGCACAAAACAACGTAAATGTTCATCCAATGACACAAACACATTCATTGGATGAACTACATTCCTTAACAACTAAAAGTGATTAAAGTAAGCCTTAGGATGCACAAAACGGCGTAAATGTTAAATTAATGACACAAACGCACTTATTGAATGAACAACATTGGTTAAGAACGAAAAATTATTAGAATAAGCCTTGGTATGCACAAAACAATGTAAATGTTCATCCAATGACACAAAGACATTTATTGGATGAACTACATTCCCTAACAACGAAAAGTGATTAGAATAAGCCTTGGAATGCACAAAATGACGTAAATGTTCATCCAATGACACAAACACACTTATTGGATGAACTACATTCCTTAACAACGAAAAGTGATTAGAATAAGCCTTGGAATGCACAAAATGACGTAAATGTTCATCCAATGACACAAACGCACTAATTGGATGAACTACATTCCTTAAGAACAAAAAATGATTAGAATAAGCCTTGGAATGCACGAAACGACGTAAATGTTCATCCAATGACACGAACGCATTCATTGGATGAACTACATTCCTTAACAACGAAAAGTGATTAGAATAAGCTTTGGAATGCACAAAATGTCGTAAATGTTTTATTAATGACACAAACGCACTTATTGGATGAACTACATTCATTAAGAACGAAAAATGATTAGAATAAGCCTTGGAATGCACAAAACAACGTAAATGTTCATCCAATGACACAAACACATTCATTGGATGAACTACATTCCTTAACAACGAAAAGTGATTAAAGTAAGCCTTAGGATGCACAAAACGGCGTAAATGTTAAATTAATGACACAAACGCACTTATTGAATGAACAACATTGGTTAAGAACGAAAAATTATTAGAATAAGCCTTGGTATGCACAAAACAACGTAAATGTTCATCCAATGACACAAAGACATTTATTGGATGAACTACACTCCTTAAGAACGAAAAGTTATTAGAATAAGCCTTGGAATGCAAAAAACGACGTAAATGTTCTTCCAATGACACAAACGCACTCATTGGATGAACTACATTCCTTAACAACGAAAAGTGATTAGAATAAGCCTTGGAATGCACAAAATGACGTAAATGTTCATCCAATGACACAAACGCACTAATTGGATGAACTACATTCCTTAACAACGAAAAGTGATTAAAGTAAGCCTTACGATGCACAAAATGACGTAAATGTTAAATTAATGACACAAACGCACTTATTGGATGAACTACATTCCTTAAGAACGAAAAATGATTAGAATAAGCCTTGGAATGCACGAAACGACGTAAATGTTCATCCAATGACACGAACGCATTCATTGGATGAACTACATTCATTAACAACGAAAAGTGATTAGAATAAGCCTTGGAATGCACAAAATGACGTAAATGTTCATCCAATGACACAAACGCACTTATTGGATGAAATACATTCCTTAAGAACGAAAAGTGATTAGAATAAGCCTTAGGATGCAGAAAATGTCGTAAATTTTAAATTGTTGACATAAACGCACCTATTGGATGAACAACATTGGTTAAGAAAGAATAGTGATTAGAATAAGCCTAGGAATGCACAAAATGATGTAAATGTTTTATTAATGACACAAACGCACTTATTGGATGAACTACATTCCTTAAGAACGAAAAATGATTAGAATAAGCCTTGGTATGCACAAAACAATGTAAATGTTCATCCAATGACACAAACACATTCATTGGATGAACTACATTCCTTAACAACGAAAAGTGATTAGAATAAGCTTTGGAATGCACAAAATGTCGTAAATGTTTTATTAATGACACAAACGCACTTATTGGATGAACTACATTCATTAAGAACGAAAAATGATTAGAATAAGCCTTGGAATGCACAAAACAACGTAAATGTTCATCCAATGACACAAACACATTCATTGGATGAACTACATTCCTTAACAACGAAAAGTGATTAAAGTAAGCCTTAGGATGCACAAAACGGCGTAAATGTTAAATTAATGACACAAACGCACTTATTGAATGAACAACATTGGTTAAGAACGAAAAATTATTAGAATAAGCCTTGGTATGCACAAAACAACGTAAATGTTCATCCAATGACACAAAGACATTTATTGGATGAACTACACTCCTTAAGAACGAAAAGTTATTAGAATAAGCCTTGGAATGCAAAAAACGACGTAAATGTTCTTCCAATGACACAAACGCACTCATTGGATGAACTACATTCCTTAACAACGAAAACTGATTAGAATAAGCCTTGGAATGCACAAAATGACGTAAATGTTCATCCAATGACACAAACGCACTAATTGGATGAACTACATTCCTTAACAACGAAAAGTGATTAAAGTAAGCCTTACGATGCACAAAA
The DNA here is from genome assembly GCA_037974295.1 of Cicer cuneatum. Classification (NCBI taxonomy): domain Eukaryota; kingdom Viridiplantae; phylum Streptophyta; class Magnoliopsida; order Fabales; family Fabaceae; genus Cicer; species Cicer cuneatum. Next base: position 39,191,095 of record JBBPBO010001984.1, on the reverse strand, counting down.
TGACGTAAATGTTAAATTAATGACACAAACGCACTTATTGGATGAACTACATTCCTTAAGAACGAAAAATGATTAGAATAAGCCTTGGAATGCACGAAACGACGTAAATGTTCATCCAATGACACAAACGCAATCATTGGATGAACTACATTCCTTAACAACGAAAAGTGATTAGAATAAGCCTTGGAATGCACAAAATGACGTAAATGTTCATCCAATGACACAAACGCACTAATTGGATGAACTACATTCCTTAACAACGAAAAGTGATTAAAGTAAGCCTTACGATGCACAAAATGACGTAAATGTTAAATTAATGACACAAACGCACTTATTGGATGAACTACATTCCTTAAGAACGAAAAATGATTAGAATAAGCCTTGGAATGCACGAAACGACGTAAATGTTCATCCAATGACACGAACGCATTCATTGGATGAACTACATTCATTAACAACGAAAAGTGATTAGAATAAGCCTTGGAATGCACAAAATGACGTAAATGTTCATCCAATGACACAAACGCACTTATTGGATGAAATACATTCCTTAAGAACGAAAAGTGATTAGAATAAGCCTTAGGATGCAGAAAATGTCGTAAATTTTAAATTGTTGACATAAACGCACCTATTGGATGAACAACATTGGTTAAGAAAGAATAGTGATTAGAATAAGCCTAGGAATGCACAAAATGATGTAAATGTTTTATTAATGACACAAACGCACTTATTGGATGAACTACATTCCTTAAGAACGAAAAATGATTAGAATAAGCCTTGGTATGCACAAAACAATGTAAATGTTCATCCAATGACACAAACACATTCATTGGATGAACTACATTCCTTAACAACGAAAAGTGATTAAAATAAGCTTTGGAATGCACAAAATGTCGTAAATGTTTTATTAATGACACAAACGCACTTATTGGATGAACTACATTCATTAAGAACGAAAAATGATTAGAATAAGCCTTGGAATGCACAAAACAACGTAAATGTTCATCCAATGACACAAACACATTCATTGGATGAACTACATTCCTTAACAACGAAAAGTGATTAAAGTAAGCCTTCGGATGCACAAAACGGCGTAAATGTTAAATTAATGACACAAACGCACTTATTGAATGAACAACATTGGTTAAGAACGAAAAATTATTAGAATAAGCCTTGGTATGCACAAAACAACGTAAATGTTCATCCAATGACACAAAGACATTTATTGGATGAACTACACTCCTTAAGAACGAAAAGTTATTAGAATAAGCCTTGGAATGCAAAAAACGACGTAAATGTTCTTCCAATGACACAAACGCACTCATTGGATGAACTACATTCCTTAACAACGAAAAGTGATTAAAGTAAGCCTTACGATGCACAAAATGACGTAAATGTTAAATTAATGACACAAACGCACTTATTGGATGAACTACATTCCTTAAGAACGGAAAATGATTAGAATAAGCCTTGGAATGCACGGAACGACGTAAATGTTCATCCAATGACAGAAATGCATTCATTGGATGAACTACATTCCTTAACAACGAAAAGTGATAAGAATAAGCCTTGGAATGCACAAAATGACGTAAATGTTCATCCAATGACACAAACACACTTATTGGATGAACTACATTCCTTAACAACGAAAAGTGATTAGAATAAGGCTTGGAATGCACAAAATGACGTAAATGTTCATCCAATGACACAAACGCACTAATTGGATGAACTACATTCCTTAACAACGAAAAGTGATTAAAGTAAGCCTTAGGATGCACAAAATGACGTAAATGTTAAATTAATGACACAAACGCACTTATTGGATGAACTACATTCCTTAAGAACGAAAAATGATTAGAATAAGCCTTGGAATGCACGAAACGACGTAAATGTTCAATTAATGACACGAACGCATTCATTGGATGAACTACATTCATTAACAACGAAAAGTGATTAGAATAAGCCTTGGAATGCACAAAATGACGTAAATGTTCATCCAATGACACAAACGCACTTATTGGATGAAATACATTCCTTAAGAACGAAAAGTGATTAGAATAAGCCTTAGGATGCAGAAAATGTCGTAAATTTTATATTGTTGACATAAACGCACCTATTGGATGAACAACATTGGTTAAGAAAGAATAGTGATTAGAATAAGCCTAGGAATGCACAAAATGATGTAAATGTTTTATTAATGACACAAACGCACTTATTGGATGAACTACATTCCTTAAGAACGAAAAATGATTAGAATAAGCCTTGGTATGCACAAAACAATGTAAATGTTCATCCAATGACACAAACACATTCATTGGATGAACTACATTCCTTAACAACGAAAAGTGATTAAAATAAGCTTTGGAATGCACAAAATGTCGTAAATGTTTTATTAATGACACAAACGCACTTATTGGATGAACTACATTCATTAAGAACGAAAAATGATTAGAATAAGCCTTGGAATGCACAAAACAACGTAAATGTTCATCCAATGACACAAACACATTCATTGGATGAACTACATTCCTTAACAACGAAAAGTAATTAAAGTAAGCCTTCGGATGCACAAAACGGCGTAAATGTTAAATTAATGACACAAACGCACTTATTGAATGAACAACATTGGTTAAGAACGAAAAATTATTAGAATAAGCCTTGGTATGCACAAAACAACGTAAATGTTCATCCAATGACACAAAGACATTTATTGGATGAACTACACTCCTTAAGAACGAAAAGTTATTAGAATAAGCCTTGGAATGCAAAAAACGACGTAAATGTTCTTCCAATGACACAAACGCACTCATTGGATGAACTACATTCCTTAACAACGAAAAGTGATTAGAATAAGCCTTGGAATGCACAAAATGACGTAAATGTTCATCCAATGACACAAACGCACTAATTGGATGAACTACATTCCTTAACAACGAAAAGTGATTAAAGTAAGCCTTACGATGCACAAAATGACGTAAATGTTAAATTAATGACACAAACGCACTTATTGGATGAACTACATTCCTTAAGAACGAAAAATGATTAGAATAAGCTGTGGAATGCACGGAACGACGTAAATGTTCATCCAATGACACAAACGCATTCATTGGATGAACTACATTCCTTAACAACGAAAAGTGATTAGAATAAGCCTTGGTATGCACAAAACAACGTAAATGTTCATCCAATGACACAAACACATTTATTGGATGAACTACATTCCTTAAGAACGAAAAGTTATTAGAATAAGCCTTGGAATGCAAAAAACGACGTAAATGTTCATCCAATGACACAAACGCACTCATTGGATGAACGACATTCCTTAACAACGAAAAGTGATTAGAATAAGCCTTGGAATGCACAAAATGACGTAAATGTTCATCCAATGACACAAACGCACTAATTGGATGAACTACATTCCTTAACAACGAAAAGTGATTAAAGTAAGCCTTACGATGCACAAAATGACGTAAATGTTAAATTAATGACACAAACGCACTTATTGGATGAACTACATTCCTTAAGAACGAAAAATGATTAGAATAAGCCTTGGAATGCACAAAACAACGTAAATGTTCATCCAATGACACAAACACATTCATTGGATGAACTACATTCCTTAACAACGAAAAGTGATTAAAATAAGCTTTGGAATGCACAAAATGACGTAAATGTTTTATTAATGACACAAACGCACTTATTGGATGAACTACATTCATTAAGAACGAAAAATGATTAGAATAAGCCTTGGAATGCACAAAACAACGTAAATGTTCATCCAATGACACAAACACATTCATTGGATGAACTACATTCCTTAACAACGAAAAGTGATTAGAATAAGCCTTGGAATGCACAAAATGACGTAAATGTTCATCCAATGACACAAACGCACTTATTGGATGAACTACATTTCTTAACAACGAAAAATGATTAGAATAAGCCTTGGAATGCACGAAATGAAGTAAATGTTCAACCAATGACACAAACGCACTTATTGGATAAACTACATACCTTAAGAACGAAAAGTGATTTGAATAAGACTTACGATGCACAAAATGACGTAAATGTTAAATTATTGACATAAACGCACCTATTGGATGAACAACATTGGTTATGAAAAAATAGTGATTAGAATAAGCCTTGGAATGCAAGAAACGACGTAAATGTTCATCGAATGACACAAACGCACTCATTGGATGAACTACATTCCTGAACATCGAAAAGATATTAGAATAAGCCTCGGAATGCACAAAATAACGTAAATATTCATCCAATGACACAAACGCACTTATTGGATGAAAAACATTGGTTAACAAAGAATAGTGATTAGAATAAGCCTTGGAATGCACAAAATGACGTAAAGGTTAAATTAATGACACAAACGCACTTATTGGATGAACTACATTCCTTAAGAACGAAAAATGATTAGAATAAGCCTTGGATTGCAAGAAACGACGTAAATGTTCATCCAATGACACAAACGCATTCATTGGATGAACTACATTCCTTAACAACGAAAAGTGATTAGAATAAGCCTTGGAATGCACAAAATGACGTAAATGTTCATCCAATGACACAAACGCACTAATTGGATGAACTACATTCCTTAACAACGAAAAGTGATTAAAGTAAGCCTTACGATGCACAAAATGACGTAAATGTTAAATTAATGACACAAACGCACTTATTGGATGAACTACATTCCTTAAGAATGAAAAATGATTAGAATAAGCCTTGGAATGCACGAAACGACGTAAATGTTCATCCAATGACACAAACGCATTCATTGGATGAACTACATTCCTTAACAACGAAAAGTGATTAGAATAAGCCTTGGAATGCACAAAATGACGTAAATGTTCATCCAATGACACAAACACACTTATTGGATGAACTACATTCCTTAACAACGAAAAGTGATTAGAATAAGCCTGAGATTGCACAAAATAACGTAAATGTTCAACCAATGACACAAACGCACTTATAGGATGAACTACATTCCTTAAGAACGAAAAGTGATTAGAATAAGCCTTAGGATGCAAAAAATGTCGTAAATGTTAAATTGTTGACATAAACGCACCTATTGGATGAACAACATTGGTTAAGAAAGAATAGTGATTAGAATAAGCCTTGGAATGCACGAAACGACGTAAATGTTCATCCAATTACACAAACGCATTCATTGGATGAACTACATTCCTTAACAACGAAAAGTGATTAGAATAAGCCTTGGAATGCACAAAATGACGTAAATGTTCATCCAATGACACAAACACACTTATTGGATGAACTACATTCCTTAACAACGAAAAGTGATTAGAATAAGCCTTGGAATGCACAAAATGACGTAAATGTTCATCCAATGACACAAACGCACTAATTGGATGAACTACATTCCTTAACAACGAAAAGTGATTAAAGTAAGCCTTACGATGCACAAAATGACGTAAATGTTAAATTAATGACACAAACGCACTTATTGGATGAACTACATTCCTTAAGAATGAAAAATGATTAGAATAAGCCTTGGAATGCACAAAATGACGTAAATGTTCATCCAATGACACAAACACACTTATTGGATGAACTACATTCCTTAACAACGAAAAGTGATTAGAATAAGCCTTGGAATGCACAAAATGACGTAAATGTTCATCCAATGACACAAACGCACTAATTGGATGAACTACATTCCTTAACAACGAAAAGTGATTAAAGTAAGCCTTACGATGCACAAAATGACGTAAATGTTAAATTAATGACACAAACGCACTTATTGGATGAACTACATTCCTTAAGAACGGAAAATGATTAGAATAAGCCTTGGAATGCACGGAACGACGTAAATGTTCATCCAATGACAGAAATGCATTCATTGGATGAACTACATTCCTTAACAACGAAAAGTGATAAGAATAAGCCTTGGAATGCACAAAATGACGTAAATGTTCATCCAATGACACAAACACACTTATTGGATGAACTACATTCCTTAACAACGAAAAGTGATTAGAATAAGGCTTGCAATGCACAAAATGACGTAAATGTTCATCCAATGACACAAACGCACTAATTGGGTGAACTACATTCCTTAACAACGAAAAGTGATTAAAGTAAGCCTTAGGATGCACAAAACGGTGTAAATGTTAAATTAATGACACAAATGCACTTATTGAATGAACAACATTGGTTAAGAACGAAAAAATTATTAGAATAAGCCTTGGTATGCACAAAACAACGTAAATGTTCATCCAATGACACAAACGCATTCATTGGATGAACTACATTCCTTAACAACGAAAAGTGATTAAAGTAAGCCTTAGGATGCACAAAATGACGTAAATGTTAAATTAATGACACAAACGCACTTATTGGATGAACTACATTCGTTAAGAACGAAAAATGATTAGAATAAGCCTTGGAATGCACGAAACGACGTAAATGTTCATCCAATGACACAAACGCATTCATTGGATGAACTACATTCCTTAACAACGAAAAGTGATTAGAATAAGCCTTGGAATGCACAAAATGACGTAAATGTTCATCCAATGACACAAACACACTTATTGGATGAACTACATTCCTTAACAACGAAAAGTGATTAGAATAAGCCTGAGATTGCACAAAATAACGTAAATGTTCAACCAATGACACAAACGCACTTATAGGATGAACTACATTCCTTAAGAACGAAAAGTGATTAGAATAAGCCTTAGGATGCAAAAAATGTCGTAAATGTTAAATTGTTGACATAAACGCACCTATTGGATGAACAACATTGGTTAAGAAAGAATAGTGATTAGAATAAGCCTTGGAATGCACGAAACGACGTAAATGTTCATCCAATGACTCAAACGCATTCATTGGATGAACTACATTCTTTAACAACGAAAAGTGATTAGAATAAGCCTTGGAATGCACAAAATGACGTAAATGTTCATCCAATGACACAAACGTACTAATTGGATGAACTACATTCCTTAACAACGAAAAGTGATTAAAGTAAGCCTTAGGATGCACAAAATGAAGTAAATGTTAAATTAATGACACAAACGCACTTATTGGATGAACTACATTCCTTAACAACGAAAAGTGATTAGAATAAGCCTTGGAATGCACAAAATGACGTAAATGTTCATCCAATGACACAAACACACTTATTGGATGAACTACATTCCTTAACAACGAAAAGTGATTAGAATAAGCCTGAGATTGCACAAAATAACTTAAATGTTCAACCAATGACACAAACGCACTTATAGGATGAACTACATTCCTTAAGAACGAAAAGTGATTAGAATAAGCCTTAGGATGCAAAAAATGTCGTAAATGTTAAATTGTTGACATAAACGCACCTATTGGATGAACAACATTGGTTAAGAAAGAATAGTGATTAGAATAAGCCTTGGAATGCACGAAACGACGTAAATGTTCATCCAATTACACAAACGCATTCATTGGATGAACTACATTCCTTAACAACGAAAAGTGATTAGAATAAGCCTTGGAATGCACAAAATGACGTAAATGTTCATCCAATGACACAAACACACTTATTGGATGAACTACATTCCTTAACAACGAAAAGTGATTAGAATAAGCCTTGGAATGCACAAAATGACGTAAATGTTCATCCAATGACACAAACGCACTAATTGGATGAACTACATTCCTTAACAACGAAAAGTGATTAAAGTAAGCCTTACGATGCACAAAATGACGTAAATGTTAAATTAATGACACAAACGCACTTATTGGATGAACTACATTCCTTAAGAATGAAAAATGATTAGAATAAGCCTTGGAATGCACAAAATGACGTAAATGTTCATCCAATGACACAAACACACTTATTGGATGAACTACATTCCTTAACAACGAAAAGTGATTAGAATAAGCCTTGGAATGCACAAAATGACGTAAATGTTCATCCAATGACACAAACGCACTAATTGGATGAACTACATTCCTTAACAACGAAAAGTGATTAAAGTAAGCCTTACGATGCACAAAATGACGTAAATGTTAAATTAATGACACAAACGCACTTATTGGATGAACTACATTCCTTAAGAATGAAAAATGATTAGAATAAGCCTTGGAATGCACGAAACGACGTAAATGTTCATCCAATGACACAAACGCATTCATTGGATGAACTACATTCCTTAACAACGAAAAGTGATTAGAATAAGCCTTGGAATGCACAAAATGACGTAAATGTTCATCCAATGACACAAACACACTTATTGGATGAACTACATTCCTTAACAACGAAAAGTGATTAGAATAAGCCTGAGATTGCACAAAATAACGTAAATGTTCAACCAATGACACAAACGCACTTATAGGATGAACTACATTCCTTAAGAACGAAAAGTGATTAGAATAAGCCTTAGGATGCAAAAAATGTCGTAAATGTTAAATTGTTGACATAAACGCACCTATTGGATGAACAACATTGGTTAAGAAAGAATAGTGATTAGAATAAGCCTTGGAATGCACGAAACGACGTAAATGTTCATCCAATTACACAAACGCATTCATTGGATGAACTACATTCCTTAACAACGAAAAGTGATTAGAATAAGCCTTGGAATGCACAAAATGACGTAAATGTTCATCCAATGACACAAACACACTTATTGGATGAACTACATTCCTTAACAACGAAAAGTGATTAGAATAAGCCTTAGATTGCACAAAATGACGTAAATGTTCAACCAATGACACAAACGCACTTATTGGATGAACTACATTCCTTAAGAACGAAAAGTGATTAGAATAAGCCTTAGGATGCAAAAAATGTCGTAAATGTTAAATTGTTGACATAAACGCACCTATTGGATGAACAACATTGGTTAAGAAAGAATAGTGATTAGAATAAGCCTTGGAATGCACAAAATGATGTAAATGTTTTATTAATGACACAAACGCACTTATTGGATGAACTACATTCCTTAACAACGAAAAATGATTAGAATAAGCCTTGGTATGCGCAAAACAACGTAAATGTTCATCCAATGACACAAACACATTCATTGGATGAACTACATTCCTTAACAACGAAAAGTGATTAAAATAAGCTTTGGAATGCACAAAATGTCGTAAATGTTTTATTAATGACACAAACGCACTTATTGGATGAACTACATTCATTAAGAACGAAAAATGATTAGAATAAGCCTTGGAATGCACAAAACAACGTAAATGTTCATCCAATGACACAAACACATTCATTGGATGAACTACATTCCTTAACAACGAATAGTGATTAAAGTAAGCCTTAGGATGCACAAAACGGCGTAAATGTTAAATTAATGACACAAACGCACTTATTGAATGAACAACATTGGTTAAGAACGAAAAATTATTAGAATAAGCCTTGGTATGCACAAAACAACGTAAATGTTCATCCAATGACACAAAGACATTTATTGGATGAACTACACTCCTTAAGAACGAAAAGTTATTAGAATAAGCCTTGGAATGCAAAAAACGACGTAAATGTTCTTCCAATGACACAAACGCACTCATTGGATGAACTACATTCCTTAACAACGAAAAGTGATTAAAGTAAGCCTTAGGATGCACAAACGGCGTAAATGTTAAATTAATGACACAAATGCACTTATTGAATGAACAACATTGGTTAAGAACAAAAAATTATTAGAATAAGCCATGGTATGCACAAAACAACGTAAATGTTCATCCAATGACACAAACGCATTCATTGGATGAACTACATTCCTTAAGAACGAAAAGTGATTAGAATAAGTCTTGGAATGCACAAAATGACGTAAATGTTCATCCAATGACACAAACACACTTATTGGATGAACTACATTCCTTAACAACGAAAAGTGATTAGAATAAGCCTTGGAATGCACAAAATGACGTAAATGTTCATCCAATGACACAAACACACTTATTGGATGAACTACATTCCTTAACAACGAAAACTGATTAGAATAAGTCTTGGAATGCACAAAATGACGTAAATGTTCATCCAATGACACAAACGCACTAATTGGATGAACTACATTCCTTAACAACGAAAAGTGATTAAAGTAAGCCTTAGGATGCACAAAATGACGTAAATGTTAAATTAATGACACAAACGCACTTATTGGATGAACTACATTCCTTAAGAACGAAAAGTGATTAGAATAAGCCTTGGAATGCACGAAACGACGTAAATGTTCATCCAATGACACAAACGCATTCATTGGATGAACTACATTCCTTAACAACGAAAAGTGATTAGAATAAGCCTTGGAATGCACAAAATGACGTAAATGTTCATCCAATGACACAAACGCACTCATTGGATGAACTACATTCCTTAACAACGAAAAGTGATTAGAATAAGCCTTGGAATGCACAAAATGACGTAAATGTTCATCCAATGACACAAACGCACTAATTGGATGAACTACATTCCTTAACAACGAAAAGTGATTAAAGTAAGCCTTACGATGCACAAAATGACGTAAATGTTAAATTAATGACACAAACGCACTTATTGGATGAACTACATTCCTTAAGAACGAAAAATGATTAGAATAAGCCTTGGAATGCACAAAACAACGTAAATGTTCATCCAATGACACAAACACATTCATTGGATGAACTACATTCCTTAACAACGAAAAGTGATTAGAATAAGCTTTGGAATGCACAAAACGACGTAAAGGTTAAATTAATGACACAAACGCACTTATTGGATGAACTACATTCCTTAAGAACGAAAAATGATTAGAATAAGCATTGGAATGCAAGAAACGACGTAAATGTTCATCCAATGACACAAACGCATTCATTGGATGAACTGTATTCCTTAACAACGAAAAGTGATTAGAATAAGCCTTGGAATGCACAAAATGACGTAAATGTTCATCCAATGACACAAACGCACTTATTGGATGAACTACATTCCTTAACAACGAAAAATGATTAGAATAAGCCTTGGTATGCACAAAACAACGTAAATGTTCATCCAATGACACAAACACATTCATTGGATGAACTACATTCCTTAACAACGAAAAGTGATTAGAATAAGCTTTGGAATGCACAAAATGACGTAAAGGTTAAATTAATGACACAAACGCACTTATTGGATGAACTACATTCCTTAAGAACGAAAAATGATTAGAATAAGCCTTGGAATGCAAGAAACGACGTAAATGTTCATCCAATGACACAAACGCATTCATTGGATGAACTACATTCCTTAACAACGAAAAGTGATTAGAATAAGCCTTGGAATGCACAAAATGACGTAAATGTTCATCCAATGACACAAACACACTTATTGGATGAACTACATTCCTTAACAACGAAAAGTGATTAGAATAAGCCTGAGATTGCACAAAATAACGTAAATGTTCAACCAATGACACAAACGCACTTATAGGATGAACTACATTCCTTAAGAACGAAAAGTGATTAGAATAAGCCTTAGGATGCAAAAAATGTCGTAAATGTTAAATTGTTGACATAAACGCACCTATTCGATGAACAACATTGGTTAAGAAAGAATAGTGATTAGAATAAGCCTTGGAATGCACGAAACGACGTAAATGTTCATCCAATGACACAAACGCATTCATTGGATGAACTACATTCCTTAACAACGAAAAGTGATTAGAATAAGCCTTGGAATGCACAAAATGACGTAAATGTTCATCCAATGACACAAACACACTTATTGGATGAACTACATTCCTTAACAACGAAAAGTGATTAGAATAAGCCTTGGAATGCACAAAACTACGTAAATGTTCATCCAATGACACAAACACATTCATTGGATGAACTACATTCCTTAACAACGAAAAGTGATTAGAATAAGCCTTGGAATGCACAAAATGACGTAAATGTTCATCCAATGACACAAACACACTAATTGGATGAACTACATTCCTTAACAACGAAAAGTGATTAAAGTAAGCCTTAGGATGCACAAAATGACGTAAATGTTAAATTAATGACACAAACGCACTTATTGGATGAACTACATTCCTTCACAACGAAAAATGATTAGAATAAGCCTTGGTATGCACAAAACAACGTAAATGTTCATCCAATGACACAAACACATTCATTGGATGAACTACATTCCTTAACAACGAAAAGTGATTAAAATAAGCTTTGGAATGCACAAAATGTCGTAAATGTTTTATTAATGACACAAACGCACTTATTGGATGAACTACATTCATTAAGAACGAAAAATGATTAGAATAAGCCTTGGAATGCACAAAACAACGTAAATGTTCATCCAATGACACAAACACATTCATTGGATGAACTACATTCCTTAACAACGAAAAGTGATTAGAATAAGCCTTGGAATGCACAAAATGACGTAAATGTTCATCCAATGACACAATTACACTTATTGGATGAACTACATTCCTTAACAACGAAAACTGATTAGAATAAGTCTTGGAATGCACAAAATGACGTAAATGTTCATCCAATGACACAAACACACTAATTGGATGAACTACATTCCTTAACAACGAAAAGTGATTAAAGTAAGTCTTAGGATGCACAAACGGCGTAAATGTTAAATTAATGACACAGATGCACTTATTGAATGAACAACATTGGTTAAGAACAAAAAATTATTAGAATAAGCCATGGTATGCACAAAACAACGTAAATGTTCATCCAATGACACAAACGCATTCATTGGATGAACTACATTTCTTAAGAACGAAAAGTGATTAGAATAAGGCTTGGAATGCACAAAATGACGTAAATGTTCATCCAATGACACAAACGCACTAATTGGATGAACTACATTCCTTAACAACGAAAAGTGATTAAAGTAAGCCTTAGGATGCACAAAATGACGTAAATGTTAAATTAATGACACAAACGCACTTATTGGATGAACTACATTCCTTAAGAACGAAAAATGATTAGAATAAGCCTTGGAATGCACGAAACGACGTAAATGTTCATCCAATGACACAAACGCATTCATTGGATGAACTACATTCCTTAACAATGAAAAGTGATTAGAATAAGCCTTGGAATGCACAAAATGACGTAAATGTTCATCCAATGACACAAACGCACTTATTGGATGAACTACATTCCTTAACAACGAAAAGTGATTAGAATAAGTCTTGGAATGCACAAAATGACGTAAATGTTCATCCAATGACACAAACACACTAATTGGATGAACTACATTCCTTAACAACGAAAAGTGATTAAAGTAAGCCTTAGGATGCACAAAATGACGTAAATGTTAAATTAATGACACAAACGCACTTATTGGATGAACTACATTCCTTAACAACGAAAAATGATTAGAATAAGCCTTGGTATGCACAAAACAACGTAAATGTTCATCCAATGACACAAACACATTCATTGGATGAACTACATTCCTTAACAACGAAAAGTGATTAAAATAAGCTTTGGAATGCACAAAATGTCGTAAATGTTTTATTAATGACACAAACGCACTTATTGGATGAACTACATTCATTAAGAACGAAAAATGATTAGAATAAGCCTTGGAATGCACAAAACAACGTAAATGTTCATCCAATGACACAAACACATTCATTGGATAAACTACATTCCTTAACAACGAAAAGTGATTAAAGTAAGCTTTAGGATGCACAAAACGGCGTAAATGTTAAATTAATGACACAAACGCACTTATTGAATTAACAACATTGGTTAAGAACGAAAAATTATTAGAATAAGCCTTGGTATGCATAAAACAACGTAAATGTTCATCCAATGACACAAAGACATTTATTGGATGAACTACACTCCTTAAGAACGAAAAGTTATTAGAATAAGCCTTGGAATGCAAAAAACGACGTAAATGTTCTTCCAATGACACAAACGCACTCATTGGATGAACTACATTCCTTAACAACGAAAAGTGATTAAAGTAAGCCTTACGATGCACAAAATGACTTAAATGTTAAATTAATGACACAAACGCACTTATTGGATGAACTACATTCCTTAACAACGAAAAGTGATTAAAGTAAGCCTTACGATGCACAAAATGACGTAAATGTTAAATTAATGACACAAACGCACTTATTGGATGAACTACATTCCTTAAGAACGAAAAATGATTAGAATAAGCCTTGGAATGCACGAAACGCATAAATGTTCATCCAATGACACAAATGCATTAATTGGATGAGCTACATTCCTTAACAACGAAAAGTGATAAGAATAAGCCTTGGAATGCACAAAATGACGTAAATGTTCATCCAATGACACAAACACACTAATTGGATGAACTACATTCCTTAACAACGAAAAGTGATTAAAGTAAGCCTTAGGATGCACAAAATGACGTAAATGTTAAATTAATGACAGAAACGCACTTATTGGATGAACTACATTCCTTAACAACGAAAAATGATTAGAATAAGCCTTGGTATGCACAAAACAACGTAAATGTTCATCCAATGACACAAACACATTCATTGGATGAACTACATTCCTTAACAACGAAAAGTGATTAAAATAAGCTTTGGAATGCACAAAATGTCGTAAATGTTTTATTAATGACACAAACGCACTTATTGGATGAACTACATTCATTAAGAACGAAAAATGATTAGAATAAGCCTTGGAATGCACAGAACAACGTAAATGTTCATCCAATGACACAAACACATTCATTGGATAAACTACATTCCTTAACAACGAAAAGTGATTAAAGTAAGCTTTAGGATGCACAAAACGGCGTAAATGTTAAATTAATGACACAAACGCACTTATTGAATTAACAACATTGGTTAAGAACGAAAAGTTATTAGAATAAGCCTTGGTATGCATAAAACAACGTAAATGTTCATCCAATGACACAAAGACATTTATTGGATGAACTACACTCCTTAAGAACGAAAAGTTATTAGAATAAGCCTTGGAATGCAAAAAACGACGTAAATGTTCTTCCAATGACACAAACGCACTCATTGGATGAACTACATTCCTTAACAACGAAAAGTGATTAAAGTAAGCCTTACGATGCACAAAATGACGTAAATGTTAAATTAATGACACAAACGCACCTATTGGATGAACTACATTCCTTAACAACGAAAAGTGATTAAAGTAAGCCTTACGATGCACAAAATGACGTAAATGTTAATTAATGACACAAACGCACTTATTGGATGAACTACATTCCTTAAGAACGAAAAATGATTAGAATAAGCCTTGGAATGCACGAAACGACGTAAATGTTCATCCAATGACACAAACGCATTCATTGGATGAACTACATTCCTTTACAACGAAAAGTGATTAGAATAAGCCTTGGAATGCACAAAATGACGTAAATGTAAATGTTCATCCAATGAAACAAACGCACTTATTGGATAAACTACATTCCTTAATAACGAAAAATGATTAGAATAAGCCTTGGAATGCACGAAACGACGTAAATGTTCATCCAATGACACAAACGCATTCATTGGATGAACTACATTCCTTAACAACAAAAAGTGATTAGAATAAGCCTTGGAATGCACAAAATGACGTAAATGTTCATCCAATGACACAAACGCACTAATTGGATGAACTACATTCCTTAACAACGAAAAGTGATTAAAGTAAGCCTTACGATGCACAAAATGACGTAAATGTTAAATTAATGACACAAACGCACTTATTGGATGAACTACATTCCTTAAGAACGAAAAATGATTAGAATAAGCTGTGGAATGCACGGAACGACGTAAATGTTCATCCAATGACACAAACGCATTCATTGGATGAACTACATTCCTTAACAACGAAAAGTGATTAGAATAAGCCTTGGAATGGACAAAATGACGTAAATGTTCATCCAATGACACAAACGCACTAATTGGATGAACTACATTCCTTAACAACGAAAAGTGATTAAAGTAAGCCTTAGGATGCACAAAATGACGTAAATGTTAAATTAATGACACAAACGCACTTATTGGATGAACTACATTCCTTAAGAATGAAAAATGATGAGAATAAGCCTTGGAATGCACGAAACGACGTAAATGTTCACCCAATGACACAAACGCATTCATTGGATGAACTACATTCCTTAACAACGAAAAGTGATTAGAATAAGCCTTGGAATGGACAAAATGACGTAAATGTTCATCCAATGACACAAACGCACTAATTGGATGAACTACATTCCTTAACAACGAAAAGTGATTAAAGTAAGCCTTAGGATGCACAAAATGACGTAAATGTTAAATTAATGACACAAACGCACTTATTGGATGAACTACATTCCTTAAGAACGAAAAATGATGAGAATAAGCCTTGGAATGCACGAAACGACGTAAATGTTCATCCAATGACACAAACGCATTCATTGGATGAACTACATTCCTTAACAACGAAAAGTGATTAGAATAAGCCTTGGAATGCACAAAATGACGTAAATGTTCATCCAATGAAACAAACGCACTTTATTGGATGAACTACATTCCTTAATAACGAAAAATGATTAGAATAAGCCTTGGAATGCACGAAACGACGTAAATGTTCATCCAATGAGACAAACGCATTCATTGGATGAACAACATTCCTTAACAACGAAAAGTGATTAGAATAAGCCTTGGAATGCACAAAATGACGTAAATGTTCATCCAATGACACAAACGCACTTATTGGATGAACTACATTCCTTAACAACGAAAAGTGATTAAAGTAAGCCTTAGGATGCACAAAATGACGTAAATGTTAAATTAATGACACAAACGCACTTATTGGATGAACAACATTGGTTAAGAACGAAAAGTGATTAGAATAAGCCTTGGAATGCACAAAATGAAGTAAATGTTCAACCAATGACACAAAACGCACTTATTGGATGAACTACATTACTTAAGAACGAAAATTGATTAAAGTAAGCCTTAGGATGCACAAAATGGCGTCAATGTTAAATTAATGACACAAACGCACTTATTGAATGAACAACATTGGTTAAGAACGAAAAATTATTAGAATAAGCCTTGGTATGCACAAAACAACGTAAATGTTCATCCAATGACACAAAGACATTTACTGGATGAACTACACTCCTTAAGAACGAAAAGTTAGTAGAATAAGCCTTGGAATGCAAAAAACGACGTAAATGTTCATCCAATGACACAAACGCACTCATTGGATGAACTACATTCCTAAACAACGAAAAGTGATTAGAATAAGCCTTGGAATGCACAAAATGACGTAAATGTTCATCCAATGACAGAAATGCACTAATTGGATGAACTACATTCCTTAACAACGAAAAGTGATTAGAATAAGCCTTGGAATGCACAAAATGACGTAAATGTTAAATTAATGACACAAACGAACTTATTGGATGAACTACATTCCTTAACAACGTAAAGTGATTAAAGTAAGCCTTAGGATGCACAAAATGACGTAAATGTTAAATTAATGACACAAACGCACTTATTGGATGAACTACATTCCTTAAGAACAAAAAATGATTAGAATAAGCCTTGGAATGCACGAAACGACGTAAATGTTAATCCAATGACACAAACGCATTCATTGGATGAACTACATTCCTTTACAACGAAAAGTGATTAGAATATGCCTTGGAATGCACAAAATGACGTAAATGTTCATCCAATGAAACAAACGCACTTATTGGAAGAACTACATTCCTTAACAACGAAAAATGATTAGAATAAGCCTTGGAATGCACGAAACGACGTAAATGTTCATTCAATGACACAAACGCATTCATTGGTTGAACTACATTCCTTAACAACGAAAAGTGATTAGAATAAGCCTTGGAATGCACAAAATGACGTAAATGTTCATCCAATGACACAAACGCACTTATTGGATGAACTACATTCCTTAACAACGAAAAGTGATTAAAGTAAGCCTTAGGATGCACAAAATGACGTAAATGTTAAATTAATGACACAAACGCACTTATTGGATGAACAACATTGGTTAAGACCGAATAGTGATTAGAATAAGCCTTGGAATGCACAAAATGAAGTAAATGTTCAACCAATGACACAAAACGCACTTATTGGATGAACTACATTCCTTAAGAACGAAAAGTGATTAGAATAAGCCTTAGGATGCACAAAATGACGTAAATGTTAAATTAATGACACAAACGCACCTATTAGATGAACAACATTGGTTAAGAACGAATAGTGATTAGAATAAGCCTTCGAATGCACAAAATGACGTAAATATTAAATTCATGACACAAACTCACTTATTGGATGAACTACAATCCTTAAGAACGAAAAGTGATTAGAATAAGCCTTGGATTGCACAAAATAACGTAAATGTTCAACCAATGACACAAAACGCACTTATTGGATGAACTACATTCCTTAAGAACGAAAAGTGATTAGAATAGGCCTTAGGATGCACAAAATAATATAAATGTTAAATTAATGACACAAACGCACCTATTAGATGAAGAACATTGGTTAAGAACGAATAGTGATTAGAATAAGCCTTGGAATGCACAAAATGACGTAAATGTTAAATTCATGACACAAACTCACTTATTGGATGAACTATAATCCTTAAGAACGAAAAGTGATTAGAATAAGCCTTGGATTGCACAAAATAACGTAAATGTTCAACCAATGACTCAAACTCACTTATTGGATGAACTACATTCCTTAAGAACGAAAAGTGATTAGAATAAGCCTTAGGATGCAGAAAATGACGTAAATGTTAAATTATTGACATAAACGCACCTATTGGATGAACAACATTGGTTAAGAAAGAATAGTGATTAGCATAAGCCTTGGAATGCACAAGATGATGTAAATGTTTTATTAATGACACAAACGCACTTATTGGATGAACTACATTCATGAAGAACGAAAAATGATTAGAATAAGCCTTGGAATGCACAAAACAACGTAAATGTTCATCCAATGACACAAACACATTCATTGGATGAACTACATTCCTTACCAACGAAAAGTGATTAGAATAAGCCTCGGAATGTACAAAATGACGTAAATGTTAGATTCATGACACAAACTCACTTATTGGATGAACTACAATCCTTAAGAACGAAAAGTGGTTAGAATAAGCCTTGGAATGCACAAAACAACGTAAATGTTCATCCAATGACATAAACAAACTCATTGGATGAACTACATTCCTTAACAACGAAAAGTGATTAGAATAAGCCTTGGAATGCACAAAATGACGTAAATGTTCATCCAATGACACAAACACACTTATTGAATGAACAACATTGGTTAAGAACGAAAAGTGATTAGAAAAAGCCTTGGAATGCACAAAATGACGTAATTATTAAATGAATGACACAAACACACTTATTGGATGAACTACATTCCTTAAGAACGAAAAGTAATTAGAATAAGCCTTGGAATGCACAAAATGACGTAAATGTTCATCCAATGACACAAACACACTTATTGGATGAACAACATTCCTTAACAACAAAAAGTGATTAAAGTAAGCCTTACGATGCACTAAATGACGTAAATGTTAAATTAATGACACAAACGCACTTATTGGATGAAAAACATTGGTCAAGAATGCGAAGTGATTAGAATAAGCCTTGGAATGCACAAAATGACGTAAATGTTAAATTCATGACACAAACTTACTTATTGGATGAACTACATTCGTTTAAAATGAAAAGTGATTAGAATAAGCCATGGAATGCACAAGATGACGTAAATGTTCAACCAATGACACAAACGCACTTATTGGATGACTACATTCCTTAAGAATGAAAAGTGATTAGAATAAGCCTTAGGATGCACAAAATGACGTAAATATTAAATTACTGACACAAACGCACCTATTAGATGAACAACATTGGTTAAGAACGAATAGTGATTAGAATAAGCCTTGGAATGCACAAAATGACGTAAATGTAAAATTAATGACACAAACGCATTTATTGGATGAACTACATTCCTTTAGAACGAAAAATGATTAGAATAAGCCTTGGAATGCACAAAATGACGTAAATGTTCATCCAATGACACAAACTCACTTATTGGATGAACTACATTCCTTAACAACGAAAAGTGATTAAAGTAAGCCTTACGATGCACAAAATGACGTAAATGTTAAATTAATGACACAAACGCACTTATTGAATGAACAACATTGGTTAAGAACGAAAAGTGATTAGAATAAGCCTTGGAATGCACAAAATGACGTAATTGTTAAATTAATGACACAAACGCACTTATTGGATGAACTACATTCCTTAAGAACGAAAATTGATTAGAATAAGCCTTGGAATGCACAAAACAACGTAAATGTTCATCCAATGACACAAACACATTCATTGGATGAACTACATTCCTTACCAACGAAAAGTGATTAAAATAAGCTTTGGAATGCACAAAATGACGTAAATGTTTTATTAATGACACAAACGCACTTATTGGATGAACTACATTTATTAAGAACGAAAAATGATTAGAATAAGCCTCGGAATGTACAAAATGACGTAAATGTTAGATTCATGACACAAACTCACTTATTGGATGAACTACAATCCTTAAGAACGAAAAGTGATTAGAATAAGCCTTGGATTGCACAAAATGACGTAAATGTTCAACCAATGACACAAACGCACTTATTGGATGAACTACATTCCTTAAGAACGAAAAGTGATTAGAATAAGCTTTGGAATGCATAAAATGACGTAAATGTTTTCTTAATGACACAAACGCACTTATTGGATGAACTACATTCATTAAGAACGAAAAATGATTAGAATAAGCCTTGGAATGCACAAAACAACGTAAATGTTCATCCAATGACACAAACACATTAATTGGATGAACTACATTCCTTAACAACGAAAAGTGATTAAAGTAAGCCTTAGGATGCAAAAATGGCGTAAATGTTAAATTAATGACACAAACGCACTTATTAAATGAACAACATTGGTTAAGAACGAAAAATTATTAGAATAAGCCTTGGTATGCACAAAACAACGTAAATGTTCATCCAATGACACAAACACATTTATTGGATGAACTACATTCCTTAAGAACGAAAAGTTATTAGAATAAGCCTTGGAATGCAAAAAACGACGTAAATGTTCATCCAATGACACAAACGCACTCATTGGATGAACTACATTCCTTAACAACGAAAAGTGATTAGAATAAGCCTTGGAATGCACAAAATGACGTAAATGTTCATCCAATGACACAAACGCACTAATTGGATGAACTACATTCCTTAACAACGAAAAGTGATTAAAGTAAGCCTTACGATGCACAAAATGACGTAAATGTTAAATTAATGACACAAACGCACTTATTGGATGAACTACATTCCTTAAGAATGAAAAGTGATTAGAATAAGCCTTGGAATGCACAAAATGACGTAAATGTTCATCCAATGACACAAACGCACTTATTGGATGAACTACATTCCTTAACAACGAAAAGTGATTAGAATAAGCCTTGGAATGCACAAAATGACGTAAATGTTCATCCAATGACACAAACGCACTAATTGGATGAACTACATTCCTTAACAACGAAAAGTGATTAAAGTAAACCTTAGAATGCACAAAATGACGTAAATGTTAAATTAATGACACAAACGCACTTATTGGATGAACTACATTCCTTAAGAATGAAAAATGATTAGAATAAGCCTTGGAATGCACGAAACGACGTAAATGTTCATCCAATGACACAAACGCATTCATTGGATGAACTACATTCCTTAACAACGAAAAGTGATTAAAGTAAGCCTTAGAATGCACAAAATGACGTAAATGTTAAATTAATGACACAAACGCACTTATTGGATGAACTACATTCCTTAAGAATGAAAAATGATTAGAATAAGCCTTGGAATGCACGAAACGACGTAAATGTTCATCCAATGACACAAACGCATTCATTGGATGAACTACATTCCTTAACAACGAAAAGTGATTAGAATAAGCCTTGGAATGCACAAAATGACGTAAATGTTCATCCAATGACACAAACACACTTATTGGATGAACTACATTCCTTAACAACGAAAAGTGATTAGAATAAGCCTTGGAATGCACAAAATGACGTAAATGTTCATCCAATGACACAAACGCACTAATTGGATGAACTACATTCCTTAACAACGAAAAGTGATTAAAGTAAGCCTTACGATGCACAAAATGACGTAAATGTTAAATTAATGACACAAACGCACTTATTGGATGAACTACATTCCTTAAGAATGAAAAATGATTAGAATAAGCCTTGGAATGCACAAAATGACGTAAATGTTCATCCAATGACACAAACACACTTATTGGATGAACTACATTCCTTAACAACGAAAAGTGATTAAAGTAAGCCTTAGGACGCACAAAATAACGTAAATGTTAAATTAATGACACAAACGCACTTATTGGATGAACAACATTGGTTAACAACGGAAAGTGATTAGAATAAGCCTTGGAATGCACAAAATGACGTAAATGTTAAATTCATGACACAAACTTACTTATAGGATGAAAAACATTCCTTCAGAACGAAAAGTGATTAGAATAAGCCTTGGAATGCACTAAATGAAGTAAATGTTCAACCAATGACACAAAACGCACTTATTGGATGAACTACATTCCTTAAGAACGAAAAGTGATTAGAATAAGCCTTAGGATGCACAAAATGACGTAAATGTTAAATTAATGACACAAATGCACCTATTTGATGAACAACATTGGTTAAGAACGAATAGTGATTAGAATAAGCCTTGGAATGCACAAAATGACGTAAATGTTAAATTCATGACACAAACTCACTTATTGGATGAACTACAATCCTTAAGAACGAAAAGTGATTAGAATAAGCCTTGGATTGCACAAAATGACGTAAATGTTCAACCAATGACACAAACGCACTTATTGGATGAACTACATTCCTTAAGAACGAAAAGTGATTAGAATAAGCCTTAGGATGCACAAAATGTCGTAAATGTTAAATTATTGACATAAACGCACCTATTGGATAAACAACATTGGTTAAGAAAGAATACTGATTAGAATAAGCCTTGGAATGCACAAAATGATGTAAATGTTTTATTAATGACACAAACGCACTTATTGTATGAACTACATTCCTTAACAACGAAAAATGATTAGAATAAGCCTTGGTATGCACAAAACAACGTAAATGTTCATCCAATGACACAAACACATTCATTGGATGAACTACATTCCTTAACAACGAAAAGTGATTAAAATAAGCTTTGGAATGCATAAAATGACGTAAATATTTTCTTAATGACACAAACGCACTTATTGGATGAACCACATTCATTAAGAACGAAAAATGATTAGAATAAGCCTTGGAATGCACGAAACAACGTAAATGTTCATCCAATGACACAAACACATTAATTGGATGAACTACATTCCTTAACAACGAAAAGTGATTAAAGTAAGCCTTAGGATGCAAAAATGGCGTAAATGTTAAATTAATGACACAAACGCACTTATTGAATTACCAACATTGGTTAAGAACGAAAAATTATTAGAATAAGCCTTGGTATGCACAAAACAACGTAAATGTTCATCCAATGACACAAACACATTTATTGGATGAACTACATTCCTTAAGAACGAAAAGTTATTAGAATAAGCCTTGGAATGCAAAAAACGACGTAAATGTTCATCCAATGACACAAACGCACTCATTGGATGAACTACATTCCTTAACAACGAAAAGTGATTAGAATAAGCCTTGGAATGCACAAAATGACGTAAATGTTCATCCAATGACACAAACGCACTAATTGGATGAACTACATTCCTTAACAACGAAAAGTGATTAAAGTAAGCCTTACGATGCACAAAATGACGTAAATGTTAAATTAATGACACAAACGCACTTATTGGATGAACTACATTCCTTAAGAACGAAAAATGATTAGAATAAGCTGTGGAATGCACGGAACGACGTAAATGTTCATCCAATGACACAAACGCATTCATTGGATGAACTACATTCCTTAACAACGAAAAGTGATTAGAATAAGCCTTGGTATGCACAAAACAACGTAAATGTTCATCCAATGACACAAACACATTTATTGGATGAACTACATTCCTTAAGAACGAAAAGTTATTAGAATAAGCCTTGGAATGCAAAAAACGACGTAAATGTTCATCCAATGACACAAACGCACTCATTGGATGAACGACATTCCTTAACAACGAAAAGTGATTAGAATAAGCCTTGGAATGCACAAAATGACGTAAATGTTCATCCAATGACACAAACGCACTAATTGGATGAACTACATTCCTTAACAACGAAAAGTGATTAAAGTAAGCCTTACGATGCACAAAATGACGTAAATGTTAAATTAATGACACAAACGCACTTATTGGATGAACTACATTCCTTAAGAACGAAAAATGATTAGAATAAGCCTTGGAATGCACAAAACAACGTAAATGTTCATCCAATGACACAAACACATTCATTGGATGAACTACATTCCTTAACAACGAAAAGTGATTAGAATAAGCCTTGGAATGCACAAAATGACGTAAATGTTCATCCAATGACACAAACGCACTTATTGGATGAACTACATTTCTTAACAACGAAAAATGATTAGAATAAGCCTTGGAATGCACGAAATGAAGTAAATGTTCAACCAATGACACAAACGCACTTATTGGATAAACTACATACCTTAAGAACGAAAAGTGATTTGAATAAGACTTACGATGCACAAAATGACGTAAATGTTAAATTATTGACATAAACGCACCTATTGGATGAACAACATTGGTTATGAAAAAATAGTGATTAGAATAAGCCTTGGAATGCAAGAAACGACGTAAATGTTCATCGAATGACACAAACGCACTCATTGGATGAACTACATTCCTGAACATCGAAAAGATATTAGAATAAGCCTCGGAATGCACAAAATAACGTAAATATTCATCCAATGACACAAACGCACTTATTGGATGAAAAACATTGGTTAACAAAGAATAGTGATTAGAATAAGCCTTGGAATGCACAAAATGACGTAAAGGTTAAATTAATGACACAAACGCACTTATTGGATGAACTACATTCCTTAAGAACGAAAAATGATTAGAATAAGCCTTGGATTGCAAGAAACGACGTAAATGTTCATCCAATGACACAAACGCATTCATTGGATGAACTACATTCCTTAACAACGAAAAGTGATTAGAATAAGCCTTGGAATGCACAAAATGACGTAAATGTTCATCCAATGACACAAACACACTTATTGGATGAACTACATTCCTTAACAACGAAAAGTGATTAGAATAAGCCTGAGATTGCACAAAATAACGTAAATGTTCAACCAATGACACAAACGCACTTATAGGATGAACTACATTCCTTAAGAACGAAAAGTGATTAGAATAAGCCTTAGGATGCAAAAAATGTCGTAAATGTTAAATTGTTGACATAAACGCACCTATTCGATGAACAACATTGGTTAAGAAAGAATAGTGATTAGAATAAGCCTTGGAATGCACGAAACGACGTAAATGTTCATCCAATGACACAAACGCATTCATTGGATGAACTACATTCCTTAACAACGAAAAGTGATTAGAATAAGCCTTGGAATGCACAAAATGACGTAAATGTTCATCCAATGACACAAACACACTTATTGGATGAACTACATTCCTTAACAACGAAAAGTGATTAGAATAAGCCTTGGAATGCACAAAATGACGTAAATGTTCATCCAATGACACAAACGCACTAATTGGATGAACTACATTCCTTAACAACGAAAAGTGATTAAAGTAAGCCTTACGATGCACAAAATGACGTAAATGTTAAATTAATGACACAAACGCACTTATTGGATGAACTACATTCCTTAAGAATGAAAAATGATTAGAATAAGCCTTGGAATGCACAAAATGACGTAAATGTTCATCCAATGACACAAACACACTTATTGGATGAACTACATTCCTTAACAACGAAAAGTGATTAGAATAAGCCTTGGAATGCACAAAATGACGTAAATGTTCATCCAATGACACAAACGCACTAATTGGATGAACTACATTCCTTAACAACGAAAAGTGATTAAAGTAAGCCTTACGATGCACAAAATGACGTAAATGTTAAATTAATGACACAAACGCACTTATTGGATGAACTACATTCCTTAAGAATGAAAAATGATTAGAATAAGCCTTGGAATGCACGAAACGACGTAAATGTTCATCCAATGACACAAACGCAATCATTGGATGAACTACATTCCTTAACAACGAAAAGTGATTAGAATAAGCCTTGGAATGCACAAAATGACGTAAATGTTCATCCAATGACACAAACGCACTAATTGGATGAACTACATTCCTTAACAACGAAAAGTGATTAAAGTAAGCCTTAGAATGGACAAAATGACGTAAATGTTAAATTAATGACACAAACGCACTTATTGGATGAACTACATTCCTTAAGAATGAAAAATGATTAGAATAAGCCTTGGAATGCACGAAACGACGTAAATGTTCATCCAATGACACAAACGCATTCATTGGATGAACTACATTCCTTAACAACGAAAAGTGATTAGAATAAGCCTTGGAATGCACAAAATGACGTAAATGTTCATCCAATAAAACAAACGCACTTATTGGATGAACTACATTCCTTAACAACGAAAAATGATTAGAATAAGCCTTGGAATGCACGAAACGACGTAAATGTTCATCCAATGACACAAACGCATTCATTGGATGAACTACATTCCTTAACAACGAAAAGTGATTAGAATAAGCCTTGGAATGCACAAAATGACGTAAATGTTCATCCAATGACACAAACGCACTTATTGGATGAACTACATTCCTTAACAACGAAAAGTGATTAAAGTAAGCCTTAGGACGCACAAAATAACGTAAATGTTAAATTAATGACACAAACGCAGTTATTGGATGAACAACATTGGTTAACAACGGAAAGTGATTAGAATAAGCCTTGGAATGCACAAAATGACGTAAATGTTAAATTCATGACACAAACTTACTTATAGGATGAAAAACATTCCTTCAGAACGAAAAGTGATTAGAATAAGCCTTGGAATGCACTAAATGAAGTAAATGTTCAACCAATGACACAAAACGGACTTATTGGATGAACTAGATTCCTTAAGAACGAAAAGTGATTAGAATAAGCCTTAGGATGCACAAAATGACGTAAATGTTCATCCAATGACACAAACGCACCTAATAGATGAACAACATTGGTTAAGAACGAATAGTGATTAGAATAAACCTTGGAATGCACAAAATGACATGAATATTAAATTCATGACACAAACTCACTTATTGGATGAACTACAATCCTTAAGAACGAAAAGTGATTAGAATAAGCCTTTGAATGCACAAAATGACGTAAATGTTCATCCAATGACACAACGCACTAATTGGATGAACTACATTCCTTAACAACGAAAAGTGATTAAAGTAAGCCTTAGGATGCACAAAATGACGTAAATGTTAAATTAATGACACAAACGCACTTATTGGATGAACTACATTCCTTAAGAACGAAAAATGATTAGAATAAGCCTTGGAATGCACGAAACGACGTAAATGTTCATCCAATGACACAAACGCATTCATTGGATGAACTACATTCCTTTACAACGAAAAGTGATTAGAATAAGCCTTGGAATGCACAAAATGACGTAAATGTAAATGTTCATCCAATGAAACAAACGCACTTATTGGATAAACTACATTCCTTAATAACGAAAAATGATTAGAATAAGCCTTGGAATGCACGAAACGACGTAAATGTTCATCCAATGACACAAACACATTCATTGGATGAACTACATTCCTTAACAACGAAAAGTGATTAGAATAAGCCTTGGAATGCACAAAATGACGTAAATGTTCATCCAATGACACAAACGCACTAATTGGATGAACTACATTCCTTAACAACGAAAAGTGATTAAAGTAAGCCTTACGATGCACAAAATGACGTAAATGTTAAATTAATGACACAAACGCACTTATTGGATGAACTACATTCCTTAAGAACGAAAAATGATTAGAATAAGCTGTGGAATGCACGGAACGACGTAAATGTTCATCCAATGACACAAACGCATTCATTGGATGAACTACATTCCTTAACAACGAAAAGTGATTAGAATAAGCCTTGGTATGCACAAAACAACGTAAATGTTCATCCAATGACACAAACACATTTATTGGATGAACTACATTCCTTAAGAACGAAAAGTTATTAGAATAAGCCTTGGAATGCAAAAAACGACGTAAATGTTCATCCAATGACACAAACGCACTCATTGGATGAACGACATTCCTTAACAACGAAAAGTGATTAGAATAAGCCTTGGAATGCACAAAATGACGTAAATGTTCATCCAATGACACAAACGCACTAATTGGATGAACTACATTCCTTAACAACGAAAAGTGATTAAAGTAAGCCTTACGATGCACAAAATGACGTAAATGTTAAATTAATGACACAAACGCACTTATTGGATGAACTACATTCCTTAAGAACGAAAAATGATTAGAATAAGCTGTGGAATGCACGGAACGACGTAAATGTTCATCCAATGACACAAACGCATTCATTGGATGAACTACATTCCTTAACAACGAAAAGTGATTAGAATAAGCCTTGGTATGCACAAAACAACGTAAATGTTCATCCAATGACACAAACACATTTATTGGATGAACTACATTCCTTAAGAACGAAAAGTTATTAGAATAAGCCTTGGAATGCAAAAAACGACGTAAATGTTCATCCAATGACACAAACGCACTAATTGGATGAACTACATTCCTTAACAACGAAAAGTGATTAAAGTAAGCCTTAGAATGGACAAAATGACGTAAATGTTAAATTAATGACACAAACGCACTTATTGGATGAACTACATTCCTTAACAACGAAAAGTGATTAGAATAAGCCTTGGTATGCACAAAACAACGTAAATGTTCATCCAATGACACAAACGCATTCATTGGATGAACTACATTCCTTAACAACGAAAAGTGATTAGAATAAGCCTTGGAATGCACAAAATGACGTAAATGTTCATCCAATAAAACAAACGCACTTATTGGATGAACTACATTCCTTAACAACGAAAAATGATTAGAATAAGCCTTGGAATGCACGAAACGACGTAAATGTTCATCCAATGACACAAACGCATTCATTGGATGAACTACATTCCTTAACAACGAAAAGTGATTAGAATAAGCCTTGGAATGCACAAAATGACGTAAATGTTCATCCAATGACACAAACGCACTTATTGGATGAACTACATTCCTTAACAACGAAAAGTGATTAGAATAAGCCTTGGAATGCACAAAATGACGTAAATGTTCATCCAATGACACAAACGCACTAATTGGATGAACTACATTCCTTAACAACGAAAAGTGATTAAAGTAAGCCTTACGATGCACAAAATGACGTAAATGTTAAATTAATGACACAAACGCACTTATTGGATGAACTACATTCCTTAAGAACGAAAAATGATTAGAATAAGCTGTGGAATGCACGGAACGACGTAAATGTTCATCCAATGACACAAACGCATTCATTGGATGAACTACATTCCTTAACAACGAAAAGTGATTAGAATAAGCCTTGGTATGCACAAAACAACGTAAATGTTCATCCAATGACACAAACACATTTATTGGATGAACTACATTCCTTAAGAACGAAAAGTTATTAGAATAAGCCTTGGAATGCAAAAAACGACGTAAATGTTCATCCAATGACACAAACGCACTCATTGGATGAACGACATTCCTTAACAACGAAAAGTGATTAGAATAAGCCTTGGAATGCACAAAATGACGTAAATGTTCATCCAATGACACAAACGCACTAATTGGATGAACTACATTCCTTAACAACGAAAAGTGATTAAAGTAAGCCTTACGATGCACAAAATGACGTAAATGTTAAATTAATGACACAAACGCACTTATTGGATGAACTACATTCCTTAAGAACGAAAAATGATTAGAATAAGCCTTGGAATGCACGAAACGACGTAAATGTTCATCCAATGACACAAACGCAATCATTGGATGAACTACATTCCTTAACAACGAAAAGTGATTAGAATAAGCCTTGGAATGCACAAAATGACGTAAATGTTCATCCAATGACACAAACGCACTAATTGGATGAACTACATTCCTTAACAACGAAAAGTGATTAAAGTAAGCCTTAGAATGGACAAAATGACGTAAATGTTAAATTAATGACACAAACGCACTTATTGGATGAACTACATTCCTTAAGAATGAAAAATGATTAGAATAAGCCTTGGAATGCACGAAACGACGTAAATGTTCATCCAATGACACAAACGCATTCATTGGATGAACTACATTCCTTAACAACGAAAAGTGATTAGAATAAGCCTTGGAATGCACAAAATGACGTAAATGTTCATCCAATAAAACAAACGCACTTATTGGATGAACTACATTCCTTAACAACGAAAAATGATTAGAATAAGCCTTGGAATGCACGAAACGACGTAAATGTTCATCCAATGACACAAACGCATTCATTGGATGAACTACATTCCTTAACAACGAAAAGTGATTAGAATAAGCCTTGGAATGCACAAAATGACGTAAATGTTCATCCAATGACACAAACGCACTTATTGGATGAACTACATTCCTTAACAACGAAAAGTGATTAAAGTAAGCCTTAGGACGCACAAAATAACGTAAATGTTAAATTAATGACACAAACGCACTTATTGGATGAACAACATTGGTTAACAACGGAAAGTGATTAGAATAAGCCTTGGAATGCACAAAATGACGTAAATGTTAAATTCATGACACAAACTTACTTATAGGATGAAAAACATTCCTTCAGAACGAAAAGTGATTAGAATAAGCCTTGGAATGCACTAAATGAAGTAAATGTTCAACCAATGACACAAAACGGACTTATTGGATGAACTAGATTCCTTAAGAACGAAAAGTGATTAGAATAAGCCTTAGGATGCACAAAATGACGTAAATGTTCATCCAATGACACAAACGCACCTATTAGATGAACAACATTGGTTAAGAACGAATAGTGATTAGAATAAACCTTGGAATGCACAAAATGACATGAATATTAAATTCATGACACAAACTCACTTATTGGATGAACTACAATCCTTAAGAACGAAAAGTGATTAGAATAAGCCTTTGAATGCACAAAATGACGTAAATGTTCATCCAATGACACAACGCACTAATTGGATAAACTACATTCCTTAACAACGAAAAGTGATTAAAGTAAGCCTTAGGATGCACAAAATGACGTAAATGTTAAATTAATGACACAAACGCACTTATTGGATGAACTACATTCCTTAAGAACGAAAAATGATTAGAATAAGCCTTGGAATGCACGAAACGACGTAAATGTTCATCCAATGACACAAACGCATTCATTGGATGAACTACATTCCTTTACAACGAAAAGTGATTAGAATAAGCCTTGGAATGCACAAAATGACGTAAATGTAAATGTTCATCCAATGAAACAAACGCACTTATTGGATAAACTACATTCCTTAATAACGAAAAATGATTAGAATAAGCCTTGGAATGCACGAAACGACGTAAATGTTCATCCAATGACACAAACGCATTCATTGGATGAACTACATTCCTTAACAACGAAAAGTGATTAGAATAAGCCTTGGAATGCACAAAATGACGTAAATGTTC
Source organism: Cicer cuneatum (assembly GCA_037974295.1). Classification (NCBI taxonomy): domain Eukaryota; kingdom Viridiplantae; phylum Streptophyta; class Magnoliopsida; order Fabales; family Fabaceae; genus Cicer; species Cicer cuneatum. The sequence continues at coordinate 39,159,285 of JBBPBO010001984.1, read as the reverse complement.
ATCCAATGACACAAACGCACTAATTGGATGAACTACATTCCTTAACAACGAAAAGTGATTAAAGTAAGCCTTACGATGCACAAAATGACGTAAATGTTAAATTAATGACACAAACGCACTTATTGGATGAACTACATTCCTTAAGAACGAAAAATGATTAGAATAAGCCTTGGAATGCACGAAACGACGTAAATGTTCATCCAATGACACGAACGCATTCATTGGATGAACTACATTCATTAACAACGAAAAGTGATTAGAATAAGCCTTGGAATGCACAAAATGACGTAAATGTTCATCCAATGACACAAACGCACTTATTGGATGAAATACATTCCTTAAGAACGAAAAGTGATTAGAATAAGCCTTAGGATGCAGAAAATGTCGTAAATTTTAAATTGTTGACATAAACGCACCTATTGGATGAACAACATTGGTTAAGAAAGAATAGTGATTAGAATAAGCCTAGGAATGCACAAAATGATGTAAATGTTTTATTAATGACACAAACGCACTTATTGGATGAACTACATTCCTTAAGAACGAAAAATGATTAGAATAAGCCTTGGTATGCACAAAACAATGTAAATGTTCATCCAATGACACAAACACATTCATTGGATGAACTACATTCCTTAACAACGAAAAGTGATTAAAATAAGCTTTGGAATGCACAAAATGTCGTAAATGTTTTATTAATGACACAAACGCACTTATTGGATGAACTACATTCATTAAGAACGAAAAATGATTAGAATAAGCCTTGGAATGCACAAAACAACGTAAATGTTCATCCAATGACACAAACACATTCATTGGATGAACTACATTCCTTAACAACGAAAAGTGATTAAAGTAAGCCTTCGGATGCACAAAACGGCGTAAATGTTAAATTAATGACACAAACGCACTTATTGAATGAACAACATTGGTTAAGAACGAAAAATTATTAGAATAAGCCTTGGTATGCACAAAACAACGTAAATGTTCATCCAATGACACAAAGACATTTATTGGATGAACTACACTCCTTAAGAACGAAAAGTTATTAGAATAAGCCTTGGAATGCAAAAAACGACGTAAATGTTCTTCCAATGACACAAACGCACTCATTGGATGAACTACATTCCTTAACAACGAAAAGTGATTAAAGTAAGCCTTACGATGCACAAAATGACGTAAATGTTAAATTAATGACACAAACGCACTTATTGGATGAACTACATTCCTTAAGAACGGAAAATGATTAGAATAAGCCTTGGAATGCACGGAACGACGTAAATGTTCATCCAATGACAGAAATGCATTCATTGGATGAACTACATTCCTTAACAACGAAAAGTGATAAGAATAAGCCTTGGAATGCACAAAATGACGTAAATGTTCATCCAATGACACAAACACACTTATTGGATGAACTACATTCCTTAACAACGAAAAGTGATTAGAATAAGGCTTGGAATGCACAAAATGACGTAAATGTTCATCCAATGACACAAACGCACTAATTGGATGAACTACATTCCTTAACAACGAAAAGTGATTAAAGTAAGCCTTAGGATGCACAAAATGACGTAAATGTTAAATTAATGACACAAACGCACTTATTGGATGAACTACATTCCTTAAGAACGAAAAATGATTAGAATAAGCCTTGGAATGCACGAAACGACGTAAATGTTCATCCAATGACACAAACGCATTCATTGGATGAACTACATTCCTTAACAACGAAAAGTGATTAGAATAAGCCTTGGAATGCACAAAATGACGTAAATGTTCATCCAATGACACAAACACACTTATTGGATGAACTACATTCCTTAACAACGAAAAGTGATTAGAATAAGCCTGAGATTGCACAAAATAACGTAAATGTTCAACCAATGACACAAACGCACTTATAGGATGAACTACATTCCTTAAGAACGAAAAGTGATTAGAATAAGCCTTAGGATGCAAAAAATGTCGTAAATGTTAAATTGTTGACATAAACGCACCTATTCGATGAACAACATTGGTTAAGAAAGAATAGTGATTAGAATAAGCCTTGGAATGCACGAAACGACGTAAATGTTCATCCAATGACACAAACGCATTCATTGGATGAACTACATTCCTTAACAACGAAAAGTGATTAGAATAAGCCTTGGAATGCACAAAATGACGTAAATGTTCATCCAATGACACAAACACACTTATTGGATGAACTACATTCCTTAACAACGAAAAGTGATTAGAATAAGCCTTGGAATGCACAAAATGACGTAAATGTTCATCCAATGACACAAACGCACTAATTGGATGAACTACATTCCTTAACAACGAAAAGTGATTAAAGTAAGCCTTACGATGCACAAAATGACGTAAATGTTAAATTAATGACACAAACGCACTTATTGGATGAACTACATTCCTTAAGAATGAAAAATGATTAGAATAAGCCTTGGAATGCACAAAATGACGTAAATGTTCATCCAATGACACAAACACACTTATTGGATGAACTACATTCCTTAACAACGAAAAGTGATTAGAATAAGCCTTGGAATGCACAAAATGACGTAAATGTTCATCCAATGACACAAACGCACTAATTGGATGAACTACATTCCTTAACAACGAAAAGTGATTAAAGTAAGCCTTACGATGCACAAAATGACGTAAATGTTAAATTAATGACACAAACGCACTTATTGGATGAACTACATTCCTTAAGAACGAAAAATGATTAGAATAAGCTGTGGAATGCACGGAACGACGTAAATGTTCATCCAATGACACAAACGCATTCATTGGATGAACTACATTCCTTAACAACGAAAAGTGATTAGAATAAGCCTTGGTATGCACAAAACAACGTAAATGTTCATCCAATGACACAAACACATTTATTGGATGAACTACATTCCTTAAGAACGAAAAGTTATTAGAATAAGCCTTGGAATGCAAAAAACGACGTAAATGTTCATCCAATGACACAAACGCACTCATTGGATGAACGACATTCCTTAACAACGAAAAGTGATTAGAATAAGCCTTGGAATGCACAAAATGACGTAAATGTTCATCCAATGACACAAACGCACTAATTGGATGAACTACATTCCTTAACAACGAAAAGTGATTAAAGTAAGCCTTACGATGCACAAAATGACGTAAATGTTAAATTAATGACACAAACGCACTTATTGGATGAACTACATTCCTTAAGAACGAAAAATGATTAGAATAAGCCTTGGAATGCACGAAACGACGTAAATGTTCATCCAATGACACAAACGCAATCATTGGATGAACTACATTCCTTAACAACGAAAAGTGATTAGAATAAGCCTTGGAATGCACAAAATGACGTAAATGTTCATCCAATGACACAAACGCACTAATTGGATGAACTACATTCCTTAACAACGAAAAGTGATTAAAGTAAGCCTTAGAATGGACAAAATGACGTAAATGTTAAATTAATGACACAAACGCACTTATTGGATGAACTACATTCCTTAAGAATGAAAAATGATTAGAATAAGCCTTGGAATGCACGAAACGACGTAAATGTTCATCCAATGACACAAACGCATTCATTGGATGAACTACATTCCTTAACAACGAAAAGTGATTAGAATAAGCCTTGGAATGCACAAAATGACGTAAATGTTCATCCAATAAAACAAACGCACTTATTGGATGAACTACATTCCTTAACAACGAAAAATGATTAGAATAAGCCTTGGAATGCACGAAACGACGTAAATGTTCATCCAATGACACAAACGCATTCATTGGATGAACTACATTCCTTAACAACGAAAAGTGATTAGAATAAGCCTTGGAATGGACAAAATGACGTAAATGTTCATCCAATGACACAAACGCACTAATTGGATGAACTACATTCCTTAACAACGAAAAGTGATTAAAGTAAGCCTTAGGATGCACAAAATGACGTAAATGTTAAATTAATGACACAAACGCACTTATTGGATGAACTACATTCCTTAAGAATGAAAAATGATGAGAATAAGCCTTGGAATGCACGAAACGACGTAAATGTTCATCCAATGACACAAACGCATTCATTGGATGAACTACATTCCTTTACAACGAAAAGTGATTAGAATAAGCCTTGGAATGCACAAAATGACGTAAATGTTCATCCAATGAAACAAACGCACTTATTGGATGAACTACATTCCTTAACAACGAAAAGTGATTAAAGTAAGCCTTAGGACGCACAAAATAACGTAAATGTTAAACTAATGACACAAACGCACTTATTGGATGAACAACATTGGTTAACAACGGAAAGTGATTAGAATAAGCCTTGGAATGCACAAAATGACGTAAATGTTAAATTCATGACACAAACTTACTTATAGGATGAAAAACATTCCTTCAGAACGAAAAGTGATTAGAATAAGCCTTGGAATGCACTAAATGAAGTAAATGTTCAACCAATGACACAAAACGGACTTATTGGATGAACTAGATTCCTTAGGAACGAAAAGTGATTAGAATAAGCCTTAGGATGCACAAAATGACGTAAATGTTAAATTAATGACACAAACGCACCTATTAGATGAACAACATTGGTTAAGAACGAATAGTGATTAGAATAAACCTTGGAATGCACAAAATGACATGAATATTAAATTCATGACACAAACTCACTTATTGGATGAACTACAATCCTTAAGAACGAAAAGTGATTAGAATAAGCCTTTGAATGCACAAAATGACGTAAATGTTCATCCAATGACACAAACGCACTTATTGGATGAACTACATTCCTTAACAACGAAAAGTGATTAAAGTAAGCCTTAGGACGCACAAAATAACGTAAATGTTAAATTAATGACACAAACGCACTTATTGGATGAACAACATTGGTTCACAACGGAAAGTGATTAGAATAAGCCTTGGAATGCACAAAATGACATAAATGTTCATCCAATGACACAAACGAACTCATTGGATGAACTACATTCCTTAAGAACAAAAAGTGATTAGAATAAGCCTTGGAATGCGCTAAATGACGTAAACGTTCATCCAATGACACAAATGCACTCATTGGATGAACAACATTCCTTAACAACGAAAAGTGAATAGAATAAGCCTTGGAATGCACAAAATTACGTAAATGTTAAATTAATGACACAAACGCACTTATTGGATGAACTACATTCCTTAAGAACGAAAAGTGATTAGAATAAGCCTTGGAATGCACAAAATGACATAAATGTTCATCCAATGACACAAACACACATATTGGATTAACTACATTCCTTAAGAACGAAAAGTAATTACAATAAGCCTTGGAATGCACAAAATGACGTAAATGTTCATCCAATGACACAAACGCACTTATTGGATGAACTACATTCCTTAAGAACGAAAAGTGATTAGAATAAGCCTGGGAATGCACAAAATGACGTAAATGTTCATCCAATGACACAAACGCACTTATTGCATGAACTACATTCCTTAAGAACGAAAAGTGATTAGAATAAGCCTTGGAATGCACAAAATGACGTAAATGTTAAATTCATGACACAAACTTACTTATAGGATGAAAAACATTCCTTCAGAACGAAAAGTGATTAGAATAAGCCTTGGAATGCACTAAATGAAGTAAATGTTCAACCAATGACACAAAACGGACTTATTGGATGAACTAGATTCCTTAAGAACGAAAAGTGATTAGAATAAGCCTTAGGATGCACAAAATGACGTAAATGTTAAATTAATGACACAAATGCACCTATTTGATGAACAACATTGGTTAAGAACGAATAGTGATTAGAATAAGCCTTGGAATGCACAAAATGACGTAAATGTTAAATTCATGACACAAACTCACTTATTGGATGAACTACAATCCTTAAGAACGAAAAGTGATTAGAATAAGCCTTGGATTGCACAAAATGACGTAAATGTTCATCCAATGACACAAACTCACTTATTGGATGAACTACATTCCTTAACAACGAAAAGTGATTAAAGTAAGCCTTAGGATGCAAAAGTGGCATAAATGTTAAATTAATGACACAAACGCACTTATTGAATTACCAACATTGGTTAAGAACGAAAAATTATTAGAATAAGCCTTGGTATGCACAAAACAACGTAATTGTTAAATTCATGACACAAACTCACTTATTGGATGAACTACATTCCTTAAGAACGAAAAATGATTAGAATAAGCCTTGGTATGCACAAAACAACGTAAATGTTCATCCAATGACACAAACACATTCATTGGATGAACTACATTCCTTAACAACGAAATGTGATTAGAATAAGCTTTGGAATGCACAAAATGACATAAATGTTTTATTAATGACACAAACGCACTTATTGGATGAACTACATTTATTAAGAACGAAAAATGATTAGAATAAGCCTTGGAATGCACAAAATGACGTAAATGTTAAATTCATGACACAAACTCACTTATTGGATGAACTACAATCCTTAAGAACGAAAAGTGATTAGAATAAGCCTTGGATTGCACAAAATGACGTAAATGTTCAACCAATGACACAAACGCACTTATTGGATGAACTACATTCCTTAAGAACGAAAAGTGATTAGAATAAGCCTTAGGATGCAAAAAATGTCGTAAATGTTAAATTATTGACATAAACGCACCTATTGGATAAACAACATTGGTTAAGAAAGAATAGTGATTAGAATAAGCCTTGGAATGCACAAAATGATGTAAATGTTTTATTAATCACACAAACGCATTTATTGGATGAACTACATTCCTTAAGAACGAAAAATGATTAGAATAAGCCTTGGTATGCACAAAACAACGTAAATGTTCATCCAATGACACAAACACATTCATTGGATGAACTACATTCCTTAACAACGAAAAGTGATTAAAATAAGCTTTGGAAGGCATAAAATGACGTAAATATTTTCTTAATGACACAAACGCACTTATTGGATGAACTACATTCATTAAGAACGAAAAATGATTAGAATAAGCCTTGGAATGCACGAAACAACGTAAATGTTCATCCAATGACACAAACACATTAATTGGATGAACTACATTCCTTAACAACGAAAAGTGATTAAAGTAAGCCTTAGGATGCAAAAATGGTGTAAATGTTAAATTAATGACACAAACGCACTTATTGAATTACCAACATTGGTTAAGAACGAAAAATTATTAGAATAAGCCTTGGTATGCACAAAACAACGTAAATGTTCATCCAATGACACAAACACATTTATTGGATGAACTACATTCCTTAAGAACGAAAAGTTATTAGAATAAGCCTTGGAATGCAAAAAACGACGTAAATGTTCATCCAATGACACAAACGCACTCATTGGATGAACTACATTCCTTAACAACGAAAAGTGATTAGAATAAGCCTTGGAATGCACAAAATGACGTAAATGTTCATCCAATGACACAAACGCACTAATTGGATGAACTACATTCCTTAACAACGAAAAGTGATTAAAGTAAGCCTTACGATGCACAAAATGACGTAAATGTTAAATTAATGACACAAACGCACTTATTGGATGAACTACATTCCTTAAGAACGAAAAATGATTAGAATAAGCTGTGGAATGCACGGAACGACGTAAATGTTCATCCAATGACACAAACGCATTCATTGGATGAACTACATTCCTTAACAACGAAAAGTGATTAGAATAAGCCTTGGTATGCACAAAACAACGTAAATGTTCATCCAATGACACAAACACATTTATTGGATGAACTACATTCCTTAAGAACGAAAAGTTATTAGAATAAGCCTTGGAATGCAAAAAACGACGTAAATGTTCATCCAATGACACAAACGCACTCATTGGATGAACGACATTCCTTAACAACGAAAAGTGATTAGAATAAGCCTTGGAATGCACAAAATGACGTAAATGTTCATCCAATGACACAAACGCACTAATTGGATGAACTACATTCCTTAACAACGAAAAGTGATTAAAGTAAGCCTTACGATGCACAAAATGACGTAAATGTTAAATTAATGACACAAACGCACTTATTGGATGAACTACATTCCTTAAGAACGAAAAATGATTAGAATAAGCCTTGGAATGCACAAAACAACGTAAATGTTCATCCAATGACACAAACACATTCATTGGATGAACTACATTCCTTAACAACGAAAAGTGATTAGAATAAGCCTTGGAATGCACAAAATGACGTAAATGTTCATCCAATGACACAAACGCACTTATTGGATGAACTACATTTCTTAACAACGAAAAATGATTAGAATAAGCCTTGGAATGCACGAAATGAAGTAAATGTTCAACCAATGACACAAACGCACTTATTGGATAAACTACATACCTTAAGAACGAAAAGTGATTTGAATAAGACTTACGATGCACAAAATGACGTAAATGTTAAATTATTGACATAAACGCACCTATTGGATGAACAACATTGGTTATGAAAAAATAGTGATTAGAATAAGCCTTGGAATGCAAGAAACGACGTAAATGTTCATCGAATGACACAAACGCACTCATTGGATGAACTACATTCCTGAACATCGAAAAGATATTAGAATAAGCCTCGGAATGCACAAAATAACGTAAATATTCATCCAATGACACAAACGCACTTATTGGATGAAAAACATTGGTTAACAAAGAATAGTGATTAGAATAAGCCTTGGAATGCACAAAATGACGTAAAGGTTAAATTAATGACACAAACGCACTTATTGGATGAACTACATTCCTTAAGAACGAAAAATGATTAGAATAAGCCTTGGATTGCAAGAAACGACGTAAATGTTCATCCAATGACACAAACGCATTCATTGGATGAACTACATTCCTTAACAACGAAAAGTGATTAGAATAAGCCTTGGAATGCACAAAATGACGTAAATGTTCATCCAATGACACAAACGCACTAATTGGATGAACTACATTCCTTAACAACGAAAAGTGATTAAAGTAAGCCTTACGATGCACAAAATGACGTAAATGTTAAATTAATGACACAAACGCACTTATTGGATGAACTACATTCCTTAAGAATGAAAAATGATTAGAATAAGCCTTGGAATGCACGAAACGACGTAAATGTTCATCCAATGACACAAACGCATTCATTGGATGAACTACATTCCTTAACAACGAAAAGTGATTAGAATAAGCCTTGGAATGCACAAAATGACGTAAATGTTCATCCAATGACACAAACACACTTATTGGATGAACTACATTCCTTAACAACGAAAAGTGATTAGAATAAGCCTGAGATTGCACAAAATAACGTAAATGTTCAACCAATGACACAAACGCACTTATAGGATGAACTACATTCCTTAAGAACGAAAAGTGATTAGAATAAGCCTTAGGATGCAAAAAATGTCGTAAATGTTAAATTGTTGACATAAACGCACCTATTCGATGAACAACATTGGTTAAGAAAGAATAGTGATTAGAATAAGCCTTGGAATGCACGAAACGACGTAAATGTTCATCCAATGACACAAACGCATTCATTGGATGAACTACATTCCTTAACAACGAAAAGTGATTAGAATAAGCCTTGGAATGCACAAAATGACGTAAATGTTCATCCAATGACACAAACACACTTATTGGATGAACTACATTCCTTAACAACGAAAAGTGATTAGAATAAGCCTTGGAATGCACAAAATGACGTAAATGTTCATCCAATGACACAAACGCACTAATTGGATGAACTACATTCCTTAACAACGAAAAGTGATTAAAGTAAGCCTTAGAATGCACAAAATGACGTAAATGTTAAATTAATGACACAAACGCACTTATTGGATGAACAACATTGGTTAACAACGGAAAGTGATTAGAATAAGCCTTGGAATGCACAAAATGACGTAAATGTTAAATTCATGACACAAACTTACTTATAGGATAAAAAACATTCCTTCAGAACGAAAAGTGATTAGAATAAGCCTTGGAATGCACTAAATGAAGTAAATGTTCAACCAATGACACAAAACGGACTTATTGGATGAACTAGATTCCTTAAGAACGAAAAGTGATTAGAATAAGCCTTAGGATGCACAAAATGACGTAAATGTTAAATTAATGACACAAATGCACCTATTTGATGAACAACATTGGTTAAGAACGAATAGTGATTAGAATAAGCCTTGGAATGCACAAAATGACGTAAATGTTAAATTCATGACACAAACTCACTTATTGGATGAACTACAATCCTTAAGAACGAAAAGTGATTAGAATAAGCCTTGGATTGCACAAAATGACGTAAATGTTCAACCAATGACACAAACGCACTTATTGGATGAACTACATTCATTAAGAACGAAAAATGATTAGAATAAGCCTTGGAATGCACGAAACAACGTAAATGTTCATCCAATGACACAAACACATTTATTGGATGAACTACATTCCTTAACAACGAAAAGTGATTAAAGTAAGCCTTAGGATGCAAAAATGGCATAAATGTTCATCCAATGACACAAACGCACTCATTGGATGAACGACATTCCTTAACAACGAAAAGTGATTAGAATAAGCCTTGGAATGCACAAAATGACGTAAATGTTCATCCAATGACACAAACGCACTAATTGGATGAACTACATTCCTTAACAACGAAAAGTGATTAAAGTAAGCCTTACGATGCACAAAATGACGTAAATGTTAAATTAATGACACAAACGCACTTATTGGATGAACTACATTCCTTAAGAATGAAAAATGATTAGAATAAGCATTGGAATGCACAAAATGACGTAAATGTTAAATTCATGACACAAACTTACTTATAGGATGAAAAACATTCCTTCAGAACGAAAAGTGATTAGAATAAGCCTTGGAATGCACTAAATGAAGTAAATGTTCAACCAATGACACAAAACGCACTTATTGGATGAACTACATTCCTTAAGAACGAAAAGTGATTAGAATAAGCCTTAGGATGCACAAAATGACGTAAATGTTAAATTAATGACACAAATGCACCTATTTGATGAACAACATTGGTTAAGAACGAATAGTGATTAGAATAAGCCTTGGAATGCACAAAATGACGTAAATGTTAAATTCATGACACAAACTCACTTATTGGATGAACTACAATCCTTAAGAACGAAAAGTGATTAGAATAAGCCTTGGATTGCACAAAATGACGTAAATGTTCAACCAATGACACAAACGCACTTATTGGATGAACTACATTCCTTAAGAACGAAAAGTGATTAGAATAAGCCTTAGGATGCACAAAATGACGTAAATGTTAAATTATTGACATAAACGCACCTATTGGATGAACAACATTGGTTATGAAAAAATAGTGATTAGAATAAGTCTTGGAATGCAAAAAATGACGTAAATGTTTTATTAATGACACAAACGCACTTATTGGATGAACTACATTCCTTAAGAACGAAAAATGATTAGAATAAGCCTTGGAATGCAAGAAACGACGTAAATGTTCATCCAATGACACAAACGCATTCATTGGATGAACTGTATTCCTTAACAACGAAAAGTGATTAGAATAAGCCTTGGAATGCACAAAATGACGTAAATGTTCATCCAATGACACAAACGCACTTATTGGATGAACTACATTCCTTAACAACGAAAAATGATTAGAATAAGCCTTGGAATGCACGAAACGACGTAAATGTTCATCCAATGACACAAACGCATTCATTGGATGAACTACATTCCTTAACAACGAAAAGTGATTAGAATAAGCCTTGGAATGCACAAAATGACGTAAATGTTCATCCAATGACACAAACGCACTAATTGGATGAACTACATTCCTTAACAACGAAAAGTGATTAAAGTAAGCCTTAGAATGGACAAAATGACGTAAATGTTAAATTAATGACACAAACGCACTTATTGGATGAACTACATTCCTTAAGAATGAAAAATGATTAGAATAAGCCTTGGAATGCACGAAACGACGTAAATGTTCATCCAATGACACAAACGCATTCATTGGATGAACTACATTCCTTAACAACGAAAAGTGATTAGAATAAGCCTTGGAATGCACAAAATGACGTAAATGTTCATCCAATAAAACAAACGCACTTATTGGATGAACTACATTCCTTAACAACGAAAAATGATTAGAATAAGCCTTGGAATGCACGAAACGACGTAAATGTTCATCCAATGACACAAACGCATTCATTGGATGAACTACATTCCTTAACAACGAAAAGTGATTAGAATAAGCCTTGGAATGCACAAAATGACGTAAATGTTCATCCAATGACACAAACGCACTTATTGGATGAACTACATTCCTTAACAACGAAAAGTGATTAAAGTAAGCCTTAGGACGCACAAAATAACGTAAATGTTAAATTAATGACACAAACGCACTTATTGGATGAACAACATTGGTTAACAACGGAAAGTGATTAGAATAAGCCTTGGAATGCACAAAATGACGTAAATGTTAAATTCATGACACAAACTTACTTATAGGATGAAAAACATTCCTTCAGAACGAAAAGTGATTAGAATAAGCCTTGGAATGCACTAAATGAAGTAAATGTTCAACCAATGACACAAAACGGACTTATTGGATGAACTAGATTCCTTAAGAACGAAAAGTGATTAGAATAAGCCTTAGGATGCACAAAATGACGTAAATGTTAAATTAATGACACAAACGCACTTATTGAATTACCAACATTGGTTAAGAACGAAAAATTATTAGAATAAGCCTTGGTATGCACAAAACAACGTAAATGTTCATCCAATGACACAAACACATTTATTGGATGAACTACATTCCTTAAGAACGAAAAGTTATTAGAATAAGCCTTGGAATGCAAAAAACGACGTAAATGCTCATCCAATGACACAAACGCACTCATTGGATGAACTACATTCCTTAACAACGAAAAGTGATTAGAATAAGCCTTGGAATGCACAAAATGACGTAAATGTTCATCCAATGACACAAACGCACTAATTGGATGAACTACATTCCTTAACAACGAAAAGTGATTAAAGTAAGCCTTACGATGCACAAAATGACGTAAATGTTAAATTAATGACACAAACGCACTTATTGGATGAACTACATTCCTTAAGAATGAAAAATGATTAGAATAAGCATTGGAATGCACAAAATGACGTAAATGTTCATCCAATGACACAAACACACTTATTGGATGAACTACATTCCTTAACAACGAAAAGTGATTAGAATAAGCCTTGGAATGCACAAAATGACGTAAATCTTCATCCAATGCACACAAACGCACTAATTGGATGAACTACATTCCTTAACAACGAAAAGTGATTAAAGTAAGCCTTAGAATGCACAAAATGATGTAAATGTTTTATTAATGACACAAACGCACTTATTGGATGAACTACATTCCTTAAGAACGAAAAATGATTAGAATAAGCCTTGGTATGCACAAAACAACGTAAATGTTCATCCAATGACACAAACACATTAATTGGATGAACTACATTCCTTAACAACGAAAAGTGATTAAAGTAAGCCTTAGGATGCACAAAATGGCGTAAATATTAAATTAATGACACAAACGCACTTATTGAATGAACAACTTTGGTTAAGAACGAAAAGTGATTAGAATAAGCCTTGGAATGCACAAAATGACGTAAAGGTTAAATTAATGACACAAACGCACTTATTGGATGAACTACATTCCTTAAGAACGAAAAATGATTAGAATAAGCCTTGGAATGCACGAAACGACGTAAATGTTCATCCAATGACACAAACGCAATCATTGGATGAACTACATTCCTTAACAACGAAAAGTGATTAGAATAAGCCTTGGAATGCACAAAATGACGTAAATGTTCATCCTATGATACAAACGCACTTATTGCATGAATTACATTCCTTAACAACGAAAAGTGATTAAAGTAAGCCATAGGATGCACAAAATGATGTAAATGTTAAATTAATGACACAAACGCACTTATTCGATGAACTACATTCCTTAAGAACGAAAAGTGATTAGAATTAGCCTTGGAATGCACAAAACGACGTAAATGTTTATCCAATGACACAAACGCACTTAATGGATACACTACATTCCTTAACAACGAAAAGTGATTAAAGTAAGCCTTACGATGCACAAAATGACATAAATGTTAAATTAATCACACAAACGCACTTATTGAATGATCAACATTGGTTAAGAACAAAAAGTGATTAGAATAATCCTTGGAATGTACAAAATGACGTAATTGTTAAATTAATGACATAAACGCACTTATTGGATGAACTATATTCCTTAAGAACGAAAAGTGATTAGAATAAGCCTTGGAATGCACAAAATGACGTAAATATTCATCCAATGACACAAACGCACTTATTGGATGAACTACATTCCTAAACAACGAAAAGTGTTTAAAGTAAGCCTTACGATGCACAAAATGACGTAAATGTTAAATTAATGACAAAAACGCACTTATTGAATGAACAACATTGGTTAGGAACGAAAAGTGATTAGAATAAGCCTTGGAATGCACAAAATGACGTAATTGTTAAATGAATGACACAAACGCACTTATTGGATGAACTACATTCCTTATGAACGAAAAGTAATTAGAATAAGCCTTGGAATGCACAAAATGACGTAAATGTTCATCCAATGACACAAACACACTTATTGGATGAACAACATTCCTTAACAACAAAAAGTGATTAAAGTAAGCCTTACGATGCACAAAATGACGTAAATGTTAAATTAATGACACAAACGCACTTATTGGATGAAAAACATTGGTCAAGAATGCAAAGTGACTAGAATAAGCCTTGGAATGCACAAAATGACCTAAATGTTAAATTCATGACACAAACTTACTTATTCGATGAACTACATTCCTTTAAAATGAAAAGTGATTAGAATAAGCCATGGAATGCACAAGATGACGTAAATGTTCAACCAATGACACAAACGCACTTATTGGATGAACTACATTCCTTAAGAACGAAAAGTGATTAGAATAAGCCTTAGGATGCACAAAATGACGTAAATATTAAATTACTGACACAAACGCACCTATTGGATGAACAACATTGGTTAAGAACGAATAGTGATTAGAATAAGCCTGGGAATGCACAAAATGACGTAAATGTAAAATTAATGACACAAACGCATTTATTGGATGAACTACATTCCTTAAGAACGAAAAATGATTAGAATAAGCCTTGGAATGCACAAAATGACGTAAATGTTCATCCAATGACACAAACTCACTTATTGGATGAACTACATTCCTTAACAACGAAAAGTGATTAATGTAAGCCTTACGATGCACAAAATGACGTAAATGTTAAATTAATGACACAAACGCACTTATTGAATGAACAACATTGGTTAAGAACGAAAAGTGATTAGAATAAGCCTTGGAATGCACAAAATGACGTAATTGTTAAATTCATGACACAAACTCACTTATTGGATGAACTACAATCCTTAAGAACGAAAAGTGGTTAGAATAAGCCTTGGAATGCACAAAACGACTAAATGTTCATCAAATGACATAAACAAACTCATTGGATGAACTACATTCCTTAACAACGAAAAGTGATTAGAATAAGCCTTGGAATGCACAAAATGACGTAAATGTTCATCCAATGACACAAACACACTTATTGAATGAACAACATTGGTTAAGAACGAAAAGTGATTAGAAAAAGCCTTGGAATGCACAAAATGACGTAATTATTAAATGAATGACACAAACGCACTTATTGGATGAACTATATTCCTTAAGAACGAAAAGTGATTAGAATAAGCCTTGGAATGCACAAAATGACGTAAATGTTCATCCAATGACACAAACACATATTGGATGAACTAAATTCCTTAACAACGAAAATTGATTAAAGTAAGCCTTACGATGCACAAAATGACGTAAATGTTAAATTAATGACACAAACACACTTATTGGATGAAAAACATTGGTCAAGAATGCAAAGTGATTAGAATAAGCCTTGGAATGCACAAAATGACGTAAATGTTAAATTCATGACACAAACTTACTTATTGGATGAACTACATTCGTTTAAAATGAAAAGTGATTAGAATAAGCCATGGAATGCACAAGATGACGTAAATGTTCAACCAATGACACAAACGCACTTATTGGATGAACTACATTCCTTAAGAATGAAAAGTGATTAGAATAAGCCTTAGGATGCACAAAATGACGTAAATATTAAATTACTGACACAAACGCACCTATTGGATGAACAACATTGGTTAAGAACGAATAGTGATTAGAATAAGCCTTGGAATGCACAAAATGACGTAAATGTAAAATTAATGACACAAACGCATTTATTGGATGAACTACATTCCTTTAGAACGAAAAATGATTAG
Organism: Cicer cuneatum; assembly: GCA_037974295.1. NCBI lineage: Eukaryota > Viridiplantae > Streptophyta > Magnoliopsida > Fabales > Fabaceae > Cicer > Cicer cuneatum. Next base: position 39,142,888 of record JBBPBO010001984.1, on the reverse strand, counting down.
AATAAGCCTTGGAATGCACAAAATGACGTAAATGTTCATCCAATGACACAAACTCACTTATTGGATGAACTACATTCCTTAACAACGAAAAGTGATTAAAGTAAGCCTTACGATGCACAAAATGACGTAAATGTTAAATTAATGACACAAACGCACTTATTGAATGAACAACATTGGTTAAGAACGAAAAGTGATTAGAATAAGCCTTGGAATGCACAAAATGACGTAATTGTTAAATTAATGACACAAACGCACTTATTGGATGAACTACATTCCTTAAGAACGAAAAGTGATTAGAATAAGCCTTGGAATGCAGAAAACGACGTAAATGTTCATCCAATGACACAAACGCAGTCATTGGATGAACTACATTCCTTAACAACGAAAAGTGATTAGAATAAGCCTTGGAATGCACAAAATGACGTAAATGTTCATCCAATGACACAAACTCACTTATTGGATGAACTACATTCCTTAACAACGAAAAGTGATTAAAGTAAGCCTTACGATGCACAAAATGACGTAAATGTTAAATAAATGACACAAACGCACTTATTGAATGAACAACATTGGTTAAGAACGAAAAGTGATTAGAATAAGCCTTGGAATGCACAAAATGACGTAATTGTTAAATTAATGACACAAACGCACTTATTGGATGAACTACATTCCTTAAGAACGAAAAGTGATTAGAATAAGCCTTGGAATGCAGAAAACGACGTAAATGTTCATCCAATGACACAAACGCAGTCATTGGATGAACTACATTCCTTAACAACGAAAAGTGATTAGAATAAGCCTTGGAATGCACAAAATGACGTAAATGTTCATCCAATGACACAAACACAGTTATTGGATGAACTACATTCCTTAACAACGAAAAGTGATTAAAGTAAGCCTTACAATGCACAAAATGACGTAAATGTTAAATTAATGACACAAACGCACTTATTGAATTAACAACATTGGTTAAGAACGAAAAGTGATTAGAATAAGCCTTGGAATGCACAAAATGATGTAATTGTTAAATTAATGACACAAACGCACTTATTGGATGAACTACATTGCTTAAGAACGAAAAGTGATTAGAATAAGCCTTGGAATGCACAAAACGACGTAAATGTTCATCCAATGACACAAACACAGTTATTGGATGAACTACATTCCTTTAGAACGAAAAGTGATTAGAATAAGCCTTAGGATGCACAAAATAACGTAAATGTTAAATTAATGACACAAACGCACCTATTGGATGAACAACATTGGTTAAGAACGAAAAGTGATTAGAATAAGCCATGGAATGCGCAAAATGACATAAAAATTAAATTCAGGACACAAACTTTCTTATTGGATGAACTACATTCCTTAAGAACGAAAAGTGATTAGAATAAGCCTTGAAATGGACAAAATGACGTAATTGTTAAATTAATGACACAAACGCACCTATTGGATGAACAACATTGGTTAAGAACGAAAAGTGATTAGAATAAGCCTTGGAATGCACAAAATGACATAAATGTTCAACCAATGACACAAACGCACTTATTGGATGAACTACATTCCTTAAGAACGAAAAGTGATTAGAATAAGCCTTAGGATGCACAAAATGACGTAAATGTTAAATTAATGACACAAACGCACCTATTGGATGAACAACATTGGTTAAGAACGAAAAGTGATTAGAAAAAGCCTTGGAATGCACAAAATGACGTAATTATTAAATGAATGACACAAACGCACTTATTGGATGAACTATATTCCTTAAGAACGAAAAGTGATTAGAATAAGCCTTGGAATGCACAAAATGACGTAAATGTTCATCCAATGACACAAACACATATTGGATGAACTAAATTCCTTAACAACGAAAATTGATTAAAGTAAGCCTTACGATGCACAAAATGACGTAAATGTTAAATTAATGACACAAACACACTTATTGGATGAAAAACATTGGTCAAGAATGCAAAGTGATTAGAATAAGCCTTGGAATGCACAAAATGACGTAAATGTTAAATTCATGACACAAACTTACTTATTGGATGAACTACATTCGTTTAAAATGAAAAGTGATTAGAATAAGCCATGGAATGCACAAGATGACGTAAATGTTCAACCAATGACACAAACGCACTTATTGGATGAACAACATTGGTTAAGAACGAATAGTGATTAGAATAAGCCTTGGAATGCACAAAATGACGTAAATGTAAAATTAATGACACAAACGCATTTATTGGATGAACTACATTCCTTTAGAACGAAAAATGATTAGAATAAGCCTTGGAATGCACAAAATGACGTAAATGTTCATCCAATGACACAAACTCACTTATTGGATGAACTACATTCCTTAACAACGAAAAGTGATTAAAGTAAGCCTTACGATGCACAAAATGACGTAAATGTTAAATAAATGACACAAACGCACTTATTGAATGAACAACATTGGTTAAGAACGAAAAGTGATTAGAATAAGCCTTGGAATGCACAAAATGACGTAATTGTTAAATTAATGACACAAACGCACTTATTGGATGAACTACATTCCTTAAGAACGAAAAGTGATTAGAATAAGCCTTGGAATGCAGAAAACGACGTAAATGTTCATCCAATGACACAAACGCAGTCATTGGATGAACTACATTCCTTAACAACGAAAAGTGATTAGAATAAGCCTTGGAATGCACAAAATGACGTAAATGTTCATCCAATGACACAAACACACTTATTGGATGAACTACATTCCTTAACAACGAAAAGTGTTTAAAGTAAGCCTTACGATGCACAAAATGATGTAAATGTTAAGTTAATGACACAAACGCATTTATTGAATGAACAACATTTTTTAAGAACGAAAAGTGATTAGAATAAGCCTTGGAATGCAAAAAATGACGTAATTGTTAAATTAATGACACAAATGCACTTATTGGATGAACTACATTCCTTAAGAATGAAAACTGATTAGAATAAGCCTTGGAATGCACAAAATGATGTAAATGTTCATCCAATGACACAAACACAGTTATTGGATGAACTACATTCCTTAACAACGAAAAGTGATTAAAGTAAGCCTTACAATGCACAAAATGACGTAAATGTTAAATTAATGACACAAACGCACTTATTGAATTAACAACATTGGTTAAGAACGAAAAGTGATTAGAATAAGCCTTGGAATGCACAAAATGATGTAATTGTTAAATTAATGACACAAACGCACTTATTGGATGAACTACATTGCTTAAGAACGAAAAGTGATTAGAATAAGCCTTGGAATGCACAAAACGACGTAAATGTTCATCCAATGACACAAACACAGTTATTGGATGAACTACATTCCTTTAGAACGAAAAGTGATTAGAATAAGCCTTAGGATGCACAAAATAACGTAAATGTTAAATTAATGACACAAACGCACCTATTGGATGAACAACATTGGTTAAGAACGAAAAGTGATTAGAATAAGCCATGGAATGCGCAAAATGACATAAAAATTAAATTCAGGACACAAACTTTCTTATTGGATGAACTACATTCCTTAAGAACGAAAAGTGATTAGAATAAGCCTTGAAATGGACAAAATGACGTAATTGTTAAATTAATGACACAAACGCACCTATTGGATGAACAACATTGGTTAAGAACGAAAAGTGATTAGAATAAGCCTTGGAATGCACAAAATGACATAAATGTTCAACCAATGACACAAACGCACTTATTGGATGAACTACATTCCTTAAGAACGAAAAGTGATTAGAATAAGCCTTAGGATGCACAAAATGACGTAAATGTTAAATTAATGACACAAACGCACCTATTGGATGAACAACATTGGTTAAGAACGAAAAGTGATTAGAATAAACCTTGGAATGCGCAAAATGACATAAATGTTAAATTCATGACACAAACTTTCTTATTGGATGAACTACATTCCTTAAGAACGAAAAGTGATTAGAATAAGCCTTGGAATGCACAAAATGACGTAAATGTTCATCCAATGACACAAACGCACTTATTGGATGAACTACATTCCTTAACAACGAAAAGTGATTAAAGTAAGCCTTAGGATGCACAAAATGACGTAAATGTTAAATTAATGACACAAACGCACTTATTGAATGAATAACATTAGTTAAGAACAAAAAGTGATTAGAATAAGCCTTGGAATGCACAAAATGATGTAATTGTTAAATTAATGACACAAACGCACCTATTGGATGAACAACATTGGTTGAGAACGAAAAGTGATTAGAATAAGCCTTGGAATGCACAAAATGACAAAAATGTTGAACCGATGACACAAACGCACTTATTAGATGAACTACATTCCTTAAGAACGAAAAGTGATTAGAATAAGCCTTAGGATGCACAAAATGACGTAAATGTTAAATTAATGACACAAACGCACCTATTGGATGAACAACATTGGTTAAGAACGAAAAGTGATTAGAATAAGCCTTGGAATGCACTAAATGACGTAAATGTTCATCCAATGACACAAACGCACTTATTGGATGAACTACATTCCTTAACAACGAAAAGTGATTAAAGTAAGCCTTAGGATGCACAAAATGGCGTAAATGTTAAATTAATGACACAAATGCACTTATTGGATGAACTACATTCCTTAAGAATGAAAAGTGATTAGAATAAGCCTTGGAATGCACAAAACGACGTAAATTTTCATCCAATGACACAAACGCACTCATTGGATGAACTACATTCCTTAACTACGAAAAGTGATTAGTTTAAGCCTTGGAATGCACGAAATGATGTAAATGTTCATCCAATGACACAAACGCACTTATTTGATGAACTACATTCGTTAACAACAAAAAGTGATTAAAGTAAGCTTTAGGATGCACAAAATGACGTAAATGTTAAATTAATGACACAAACGCACTTATTTGATGAACAACATTGGTTAAGAACGAAAAGTGATTAGAATAATCCTTGGAATGCACAAAATGACGTAAATGTTAAATTCAAGACAGAAACTCACTTATTGGATGAACTACATTCCTTAAGAACGAAAAGTGCTTAGAATAAGCCTTGGAATGAACAAAATGACGTAAATGTTCAACCAATGACACAAACGCACTTATTGGATGAACTACATGAAGGTGCAAACACGAGAAGGGGGGTTGAATTGTGTTTGTCAAACTTAACTTCTTTTGCTGTTTTATTAAATATTGATTTGAATTATTTGATAAATAATTAATCAGATTCTGCAGCGGATAATAATAACATAATAACACAACAATTTGTACTGGTTCACCATTAACTAGGCTATGTCCAGTCCCTTCCTCGAGAAGGCCTTTTACTAATTCAAACTCCTTTGAATTACAACACCATTGACCCTTCAAGTCAGTCTTCCCAAACATCCTGACAACCCTAGACTTTTGAGGAATAACAACACCTTAACTAAACCAGCTAAGTCTTCTCCTACCAATCTGACAACCCTAGATTGAAGAAGGAATCTACACCACTTATAATAAAGGTTTAGAACTTTGCAACGTTGCTTCTGGAAAGCTGTTTGTTGCACTGTATTTCTCTCTTGAAAACACTTAGAAAATATTGCTCTTGTTCATTTGTGTTTCTCTCTTTTGAACTCTCAGATATCTTTGAATTGAAGCTTGAGTTCTTGTGTTTTTAAATACTTTATTCTTCAACATCAAGTCTCTATTTATAGTTGAACTTTAGAACTTCACTGATGCTTTACTTCTGCAGTATATTTAGATTAATCTGTTTTAAGAATATTCTGGAGTAATTCGCTCAAATTCTGTTTTGAGCCTTTTGCTCAGATTCTGTTTTGAGCCTTTTTCTCCAATTCTGTTTTGAACGTTTTTCTCAAATTCTTTAATCCTCATGATCAAATCTGCACCCTTGGATCTTCATGCTATATTCCACAACTGGACCAGCCGAATTGATAAGCTGTAATCCTCTGATTTCGGCCTTTGCTGGACTGCACAATCTGTCCCTCTGATTTCGGCCACCACTGGGCCATGGTCTGATTTTTTGATCTGGACCATCACTGGACCAAATAATTATTTCTGAACCATTGATCTGGAAGTTTTTACTCTGATCTGGACAGATTCTGGATTTTGGTATGGAACAAACTGAAATTAACTTGAACAAAAAATATTTCAGTCTGGACATTTTACCTTTAATTTTGGACCAGGTCTTGATTGATTTTGGAACTCATTTCTTTTGGTCTGGACTTAGTTCCATGTCCTGAATCATGCTATCTTATGGTCTTGGCCAAATCTAGATTGATCCTCTTGTTCTGGACTCATAAACATACCTTCTGGTCAAGTTTGGAACAAGTCTGGACTGTGTAATTTTTCACTGCCAGGCCATCTTCTGGTCAGAATAACTTCTGGAATAAAATTGATATTCGACTCCTATTTGTCTGGAACAACTCTCCTTCTGGCAGGCTTTCCAATGGTATGATTCATGTTTCATTATGATTTTTATTCCTTCTGTTCTAGGCCACCAAACATATCCTCTAGTGATGTTTTGACATCCTGGAACATCTTCTGGAAATTCCAGAATTTATTTTCCTTTGATCTCTGCTTCTGTTTCCTTCAGTTTCTGGGGCATTTAACTTAACAATTCAAAGTACAAAATAAGTTTACATTGAGTACATTTGTAAGCATCAAAATCCTAAGTACTTAGAACCAACTTGGTTCCAACAATCTCCCCCTTTTTGATGATGACAAAACCTTAACTTATTTTGCTAACTTATGACTTGAAAACTTTGAATTACTCCCCCTCAGACCAATCTCTCCCCCTAAGTCTGATACTCTCCTTTTCAACTCCTTCTGTTTTCACTCTTTCTTTTTCTTTCTTTGTTTTTCTCTCTCCCTGTTTCCTCTCCTTTTCAACTCCTTCTATTTTCTCTCTTTCTTTTTCTCTCCTTTCTTTTTATCTCTCCTTTTCTACTTATTTCTCCTTTCTTTCTCTCTCTCTCTCTCTCTCTTTCTCCCCCTTTTTGTCATCAGCCAAAAAATGGTCCTACTATTTTTTATTTTGTTTTTCTTTACAAAGTATAGAACATAAATTAAAAGACAGAAAATAAAATAACAGGAAATTTTAAAAACTCCTAAGATGACTACTTGAGCTAGTCAGGTATGGAGGTAATGCTGAGATGCTTCTTAATGAACTCGAACCTATCTTCTGGTAAAGCTTTTGTGAAGATATCAGCCCATTGATGATCAGTGTCCACAAACTGAATGTTGAGTACTCCTTTCTTAACATAATATCTGATGAAGTGGTGTTTGATTTCTATGTGTTTGGCTCTAGAATGTAGGATAGGATTTTTGGTTAGGATAATTTCAGAGGTGTTATCACAATAGATGGGTATGTTGGATTCTAATATTTTGTACTCTTCAAGTTGATGCTTCATCCAGAGTAGTTGAGAGCTGCAGCCAGCTGCTAAAATGTATTCAGCCTTTACTGTTGACATGACAATAGTGTGTTGCCTCATACTGGACCACGAAATTAAATTGTCTCCTAAAAAGGTACTATAAGACCCTTAATTTTAATTATTAATATTGGAATTAATGTCAAGGGCATTTTGGGAATTTTTGTAAATATTTAATATATGTATGATTTAAGGGAATATAAAGATGAATTAAAATTATTGGGTGAAGAATTAAATTAATTTAATTTCAAGTAATTAAATTAATCGGACCACTAATTAAGGATTGGTGGCTAATTGCAAGATAATTAAAAGCTGAAAATCAGACAAGTGGCAAGTGAGGTGGCACCTTGAGAGCTTATATATAGGAGTGAGAAGGATGGTGAAGTCAGAACACCATTCCTTCCTCCTCACTGCCCATATTGCATGTACCAACTCCATCTCCTCTCCCATTCTGTCTCTGTTCTGCCATTCCCGAATTCAAATTGAAGAGAGGGAAATTCCTCCAAACACCATTAACTGAAATTCCAACCATCAAACCAGTAAACCCACAGTAGTAAAGTTAATCCCCATCTCAATACGAAGAGAAAGAACCCATTTTTGCAGCAGCAAACTCAGGGAACAGCTTTGCCGTTTTTAGACGCAGAAAATGGAACGCAGCAGGAACAACAGAAATAGCAGAGCACGCTACAAGGGTAAGGGCACCTTCCATCTTTTAGCTGCATTAGGGCCACGAATGTGTGTTATTTCAGTTCTGTTTTTAAAAGAAAAACTGTTTTCGAAAAATGACATTTTGAAAGAAAATGCATTTTTGTTGATATGTGATTATCCTGATGGTTGTTGCTGGCTATTTTTCTAATAAGACATGTTGTTTTACTTATGGGTGAAAGCTGGAAAATGTTTGCATGTTATTTTAATGATGATTAAAATGCATGTCATAAAACTGTTTTGAAAATAGTCTTAAAATGCAAAAATCTATTCTGTTGGGGTTTGTGGTTCTGTGATGCTTGCATGTATTTCTGTGGTATCATGAAAGTTGAATACTTGCATGCTATTCTATTGTGTGGTGAAAGCTGAGTATTTGCATGTCATTCTAGTGTTTTGAGAAAACTGAATACTTGCATGTTTGTTCTGATGAGTGAGGAAACTGCAAAGTTTAAATGATGTTCTGATGGTTTGAAAATCTGAATGATTTGCTGATGGTGACTCTGATTCTATTCTGTGTTGAGTGATTCTGGTGATATTGATGATTCTGATTCTGGTTATTTTGTGTGATTCTTGTGGTGTTGATGGTTTTTAAAGGAAAAGGGATTTTAAAAGAGGGAAGTGTTTTGAAAAGTGCAGAATTCGTTTGATGTTTGATTGTTATTTTTAAAGAAATAGTTTGAAAGAGTGTTGATGTTTCAGGAAGTATTTCACTGGTTTTTCGAAGGTGTATTCGAATACAACATGAGTGTATTCGAATACAACCTGTCAAGTTCTATTTTGCCTAAGTTTTCAAAACCTGTATTCGACTACGAGCCCCTGTAATCGAATACAGAAGAAGAATTTTTGCTTCTGACTAAACCTCTGTATTCGACTATGACCATGTCGTTCGAATACATAAGTGAAATTTTAACACTGTATTCGCATCTATAGTCGACTACAGGCATGCTGTATTCGACTACAGATTCGAGTTTTTCCAGAAACTTAATTTTTAGCTTCTGTATTCGAATACAAGGAAGCTGTATTCGAATACAGATGCGTGTTTTCCAGAAAATCAAATTTTAATCACTGTCATGTGAGTTTTTGAAGTGTTGAGAAACTTTGGGAAGGTTTAAATGATTTGAAAAGAAGTCTGTGAAATGGTTTTAAAGAGGAGAGAAAGATGTTTGAAAAACTTTAAGTGACATGGGAGAAAAGGCTGTATTTTTCAAAGGTTGAACTCCTGTATTCGACTACAGACATGCTGTATTCGAATACAAAATGTTAAAACTGCAGTTCATGCTTTTGTATTCGAATACAGGGGGTCTGTATTCGAATTTCCAGAATTTCCAAGTTTTTAAGAGTGTTTGGGGAATGTTGGGATTGTTGTGGGGAATTCAAATGGAATTTTTGGTGACATTTTGAAGTTGTGGTGATGAAGTTTTTGGAACTTTACTGATGTAGTGAGAGATGTTGTTTTGTAAACTGTGACTGCCCCTGTATTCAAATACCAGTGGGCTGTATTCGAATACAGAGTGTGAATCTGCACTATTTTTGGCTTCTGTATTCGAATACAGAGGAGCTGTATTCGAATACAGATTCATAAAATTCCAGAAATCCTCAATTTTAAACTCTGTAATTGAATTTTAAGAGTCTGGGAAAACTTTTCAAAGTGTTAATGATTAATGGACTGTTTAATCATGATTATGATGTTGTTATTCATGACTGTGCTGAAATATTTAAACATGATGAAGAGCATGAATTGTCTGATTTTGCATTCTGTTTCTAGAGAAGTGAAACACTGCATATTCATGCATTGCATAGTCAAGTGGTACCCGCGATGGGCCACAGAGTAATGCGCAACCACGTGCTGATCTGTTGAGCAATTGCACGAGTGATGGACTATTGAGCGTCTGCACTAAGTACTGATCTGTTGAGCGATTGTACTTTGGTATATAAGTGCTGGACTGTTGAGCGTTTGCACTGGTACTGGACTGTTGAGCGTCTGTACCCTGAAATGCGCAACCCCGTGCTGATCTGTTGAGCGATTGCACGAGTGTTGGACTGTTGAGCATCTGCACTAGGTACTGATCTGTTGAGCGATTGTACCTTGGGTTATGTCAAACGTGCTGGTCTGTTGAGCGACTGCACGATGTGCTGGACTGTTGAGCATCTGCATTGGTGCTGATCTGTTGAGCGATTGCACCTGGTTATGAGGGCCGTTAAATTGTGCTGGTCTGTGAGCGACTGCACCTTGGTGATTCCAAGAAAATTATGCATGAGCATATATGCATTACATTGAGGGATTTGACCGGCGTGTCACGATTGTTTTATATGATGAATGTTGGAAATTAATGTGTGTGAGTGCTGTCCAGAATTTGAAATTCTGAATTAATGATTGTATTTTGTTGACGTGTGTTTGTACTTACCGCATACTTCATAATCATTGACTGCTGTTTTGAAAAGGCATGAAAGTCATAAATTTTCAAATGAGCATGATTATTTCCTCATCATCATATGTTATACCATGATTATACATGTTGTTGTGCAATATATGCTATGTGATTATCTGTTATTTTCGGTCGGTGACCCCTTGCTATATATTGTGGACTTTGGGCTTTGCCCTCCGATGCCTCACAAACCCACGCCGCCCGTGGGTACCCGAACGACGGAAACGTCGTTGAATTTCCTTGATCGCTACTCGCGCACTGCTTGGGCATTCGACCCCCTCTCAAGCAGAGCGACTTATACAGGGTGGCTGGAGCGGACAAGTAGGACCGATGGCGTGGAAGACTTCGTAGAGCGCACTCACGCGAGCATAGATTTTCCTGTGCCTTCCCGCCTGGTGTTAGAGGGGCACGGAGTTTTTGACGATGCTGAGGAGCCTACTGAAGGGGTTGAGGCGGAGGCCACTGTAGGAGTGGTGACTCCCAACCCTGTGATTGGAAGAGAGATACATGAGTCTGATGCGGTAGAGAAGCGTGATGAGCTGAGACCAGTAGCGACTGAGATTCCGGGTCCATCTAGGATTTCCGATGACTGCTACGAGATTCCGGCACCGCCAAAGCGGCCACGAGTGTGTATTGACTTGACTTCGGAGGAGACCGACCCTTCTCTGTATGACGAGGAAGAGGAGGAGGTTACGTCGAAGCGAGCTGCAGAGTCAGAGGAGACTTGCGTGGGATGCGGAGGGAATCCGTGCTACTGCAGCTTCAGCGCATGATCAGTTAGAGTTAATGTATTAGGTTTTGGGTTGAAATTGTAATTTGTCTTATTTTGGAAATTCTGTACTATTTTCCACTGAACCATGTACTCTGATATTTGTTGTTGATGTATTATGACAATGATATTTTGGGATGTATTAATGTTTAAAAAACTAATTTCCAAGATAAGTACTTAGTGATAATCCTGATGAAGTATTTGGTTTACGTTCATCGATTAATCTATAACGTATTATTTTACGAAGAACTTTATTTTAATTCTTTTGAAATAAATTTGGGAAAACTTATTTTAATTATTAATTTAAAAAAAAAATGCACCCGCGCTGTGTTTTAAACTCGGGGTGTTACAGGTACAATAGCCACTGGTACTTTTCCTTTCCAACTTGTCTCCAGCATAGTCAGAATCACAAAAACCTTTGAGTTTGTAGGTGGGGGTTTTCTTGTATAACAGTGTAAGGTTGGTGGTTCCTTTAAGGTATCTCTATATGTTCTCTGGTCTACCTTTTGGCTGGTTTCATCTTTCTCAAGTGAGCAGGTTGGGTGCATGGGGGTGTATTTAGATGAGTATACCTGATTTACCTTGATGAATCTCAATTCCCAGGAAGAACTTAAGTTCTTCCATCATGCTCATTTGAAACTCCTTCTGGCCACTGGAACAAAAGTCTCAGTGTAATCTATATCTTTCTGTTGAATTTGTGTCTGAACACCTACTTGGTTCCAATAATGTTTTTGTTTGGTCTGGATACCAGATTTCAAACATTATTCCTTTGGAATTTATTCAGCTCTTCTTGCATTGCAAGTATCCAATCTTCCTCTGCCAAAGCTTCATCAACATTGCTTGATTCGCATCAGCTTCTGATTCTGTAACAACTTATGATTCTGATGAATCAGCTTCTGGTTCTGGTGAATCTGTAACAACTTTAGATTCTGGTAAATATCCAGATTTCTCTTATGACTTATCTTGGCTGTTTCTGACTTGATCATATTTATCTTTTGAAGATTTGTCAAGTAGTTTGTCATATACCATAATATAAATCAATTAATTTAAAAATGAACATAGTACAACCAACCCATTAATTCTGCTTCTGGTGGTTTCTGTTTGTTTTTGAAACCACTGGAATGTTGTTTCTTCTGAGTGTTCAATTCGTGTGAATCACCTGGTTCCTCTGACAATTTGAAAACCTGCAGAACAGTTATCTAACTTTGATTTGTTAAGATCAAGCTTCTTGTTATCACAGTAAACAAATATTAAATAATAATAGTATTAATAGCAAGATGTAGCCTCAGTTCTGAAAATCCTCTTGCTTCTGATGAATCCTCTTGCTTCCCTTCCAGGTTGGTAGTCTTGATGAATCTTAGTGGAGTGTTTGAATAACTCTCCTGATTCTGATATTTCTGCTTTGGCTCATATACCATGTTCCTCTGGTGATTCTGGAACATCTGGTGATTCTGGTAATTATACTGATTCTGATAATTAAAGTAGTTCTAATGATCATACCTCAACCTTTGATACTGATACCTATTCAGGTTCTGGTTCTGGTTCTGATTCTGATTCTCGTTCCATTGTTGATTCTGGTTCCAGTTTCTGTGCCTCCTGTTCTAGTTCCAGTGTTGGTTCTAGTTCCAGTTCCTGTACCTCTGATACTGGTTCCAGTTCTGGTTCTGGTTCCAGTTTTTGTGCTTCTGGTACTGGTTCCAGTTCTGGTTCTGGTTCCAGTTTCTGTGCTTATTCGTGTTATATCTTTGATATTTCCTGTTCCTCCTATGATTCTGGTTCTGGTTCTGATTGTGTTGACCAGTTCTTCTTCTACAAGAGTCACTTGGCTTCTGTTTGGTAGATGACGTAAATGTTCATCCAATGACACAAATGCTCTTATTGGATGAAATACATTCGTTAAATACGAAAAGTGATTATAATAAGCCTTGGGATGCACAAAATAACGTAAATGTTAAACTAATGACACAAATGCACTTATTGGATGAACTACATTCCTTAAGTACGAACAGTGATTAGAATAAGCCTTGGGATGCACAAAATGACGTAAATGTTAAATTAATGACATAAATGCATTTTTTAGATGAACTACATTCCGTAAGTACGAAAAGTGATTAGAATAACCATTGGGATGCACAAAATGACGTAAATATTCATCGAATGACACAAATGCATTTATTGGATGAACTACATTCCTTAAGTACGAAAGGTGATTAGAATAAACCTTGGGATGCATAAAATGACGGTAATGTTCATCCAATGACACAAATGCATTTATTGCATGAACTACAGTCCTTAAGTACGAAAAAGTGTTTAGAATAAGCCTTGGGATGCACAAAATGACGTAAATATTCAACCAATGACACAAATGCACTCTTTGGATGAAATACATTCGTTAAGTACGAAAAGTGATTATAATAAGCCTTGGGATGCACAAAATGACGTAAATGTTAAATTAATGACACAATTGCACTTATTGGATGAACTACATTCCATAAGTACGAAAAGTGATTAGAATAAGCCTTGGGAAGCACAAAATGACGTCAATGTTCATCCAATGACACAAATGCACTTATTGAAGGAAATACATTCCTTAAGTATGAAAAGTGATTATAATATGCCTTGGGATGCACAAAATGACGTAAATGTTGACTTATTGACACAAATGCGCTTATTGGATGAACTACATTCCTTAAGTACGTAAAGTGATTAGAATAAGCCTTTGGATGCACAAAATGACGTAAATGTTCATCCAATGACACAAATGCACTTATGGGATGAACTACATTCCTTAAGTACGAAAAAGTGTTTAGAATAAGCCTTGGGATGCACAAAATGACGTAAATGTTAAATTAATGACACAAACGCGCTTATTGGATAAACTAGATTCCTGAAGTACGAAAAGTGATTAGAATAAGCCTTGGGATGCACAAAATGACGTAAATATTCAACCAATGACACAAATGCACTCTATGGATGAAATTCATTCCTTAAGTACGAAAAGTTATTAGAATAAGCCTTGGGATGCACAATATGACGTAAATGTTCATCCAATGACACAAATGCACTCTTTGGATGAAATACATTCCTTATGTACGAAAAGTGATTAGAATAAGCCTTGGGTAGAAAAAAATGAAGTCAATGTTCATCCAATGACACAAGTGCTCTTATTGGATGAAATACATTCCTTAAGTATGAAAAGTGATTATAATATGCCTTGGAATGCACAAAATGACGTAACTGTTAACTTAATGACACAAATGCGCTTATTGGATGAACTACATTCCTTAAGTAGGTAAAGTGATTAGAATAAGCCTTGGGATGCACAAAATGACGTAAATATTCATCCAATGACACAAATGCACTTATGGGATGAACTGCATTCCTTAAGTACGAAAAAGTGTTTAGAATAATCCTTGGGATGCACAAAATGACGTAAATGTTCATCCATTGACACAAATGCACTTATTGGATGAACTACATTCCTTAAGTACGAAACGTGATTAGAATAAGCCTTGGGATGCACAAAATGACGTAAATGTTCATCAAATGACACAAATGCACTCTTTGGATGAAATACATTCCTTAAGTACGAAAAGTGATTAGAATAAGCCTTGGGAAGCACAAAATAACGTCAATGTTCATCCAATGAGACAAATGCACTTATTGGATGAAATACATTCCTTAAGTATGAAAAGTGATGATAATATGCCTTGGGATGCACAAAATGACGTAAATCTTAACTTAATGACACAAATGCGTTTATTGGATAAACTACATTCGAACATTTACGTAAAGTGATTATAATAAGCCTTGGGATGCACAAAATGACATCAATGTTCATCCAATGACACAAATGCTCTTATTGGATAATATACATTCCTTAAGTATGAAAAGTGATTATAATATGCCTTGGGATGCAGAAAATGACGTAAATGTTAACTTAATGACACAAATTCGCTTATTGGATGAACTACGTTCCTTAAGTACGTAAAGTGATTAGAATAAGCCTTGGGATGCACAAAATGACGTAAATGTTCATCCAATGACACAAATGCACTTGTGGGATGAACTACATTCCTTAAGTTCGAAAAAGTGTTTAGAATAATCCTTGGGATGCACAAAATGACGTAAATGTTCATCCACTGACATAAATACACTTATTTGATGAACTACATTCCTTTAGTACGAAAGGTGATTAGAATAAGCCTAGGGATGCACAAAATGATGTAAATGTTCATCCAATGACACAAACGCGCTTATTGGATGAACTACATTCCTTAAGTACGAAAGGTGAATAGAATAAGCCTTGGGATGCACAAAATGACGTAAATGTTCATCCACTGACACAAATGCAGTTATTGGATGACCTACATTCCTTAAGTACGAAAAGTGATTAGAATAAGCCTTGGGATGCACAAAATGACGTAAATATTCTTCCAATGACACAAATGCACTCTTTGGATGAAATACATTCCTTAAGTACGAAAAGTGATTAGAATAAGCCTTGGGAAGCACAAAATGACGTTAATGTTCATCCAATGAGACAAATGCACTTATTGGATGAAATACATTCCTTAAGTATGAAAAGTGATTATAATATGCCTTGCGATGCACAAAATGACGTAAATCTTAACTTAATGACACAAATGCGTTTATTGGATGAACAACATTCCATAAGTACGTAAAGTGATTAGAATAAGCCTTGGGATGCACAAAATGACGTAAATGTTAAATTAATCACACAAACGCGCTTATTGGATAAACTACATTCTTGAAGTACGAAAAGTGATTAGAATAAGCCTTGGGATAGACAAAATGACGTAAATGTTCATCCAATGACACAAATGAACTTATTGGATGAACTACATTCCTTAAGAACAAAAAGTGATTAGAATAAGCCTTGGGATACACAAAATTACGTAAATGTTAAATTAATGACACTAACACGCTTATTGAATAAACTACATTCCTTAAGTACGAAAAGTGATTAGAATAAGCCTTGGAATGCACAAAATGACGTAAATGTTAACTTAATGATACAAATGCGCTTATTGGATGAACTACATTCCTTAAGTACGTAAAGTGATTAGAATAAGCCTTGGGATGCACAAAATGACGTAAATGTTCATCCAACGACAAAAACGCAGTTATTCGATGAACTACATTCCTTACGTACGAAAAGTGATTAGAATAAGTCTTAGCATGCACAAAATGACGTAAATGTTCATCCACTGACACAAATGCACTTATTGGATGAACTACATTCCTTAAGTACGAAAGGTGATTAGAATAAGCCTTAGGATGCACAAAATGACGTAAATGTTCACTTAATGACACAAATGCGCTTATTGGATGAACTACATTACTTAAGTACGTAAAGTGATTAGAATAAGCATTGGGTTGCACAAAATGACGTAAATGTTCATCCAATGACAAAAATGCAGTTATTCGATGAACTACATTCCTTACGTACGAAAAGTGATTAGAATAAGCCTTGGGATGCACAAAATGACGTAAATGTTCATCCACTGACACAAATGCACTTATTGGATGAACTACATTCCTTTAGTACGAAAGGTGATTAGAATAAGCCTTGGGATGCACAAAATGACGTAAATGTTCATCCAATAACACAAACGCGCTTATTGGATGAACTACATTCCTTAAGTACGAAAGGTGAATAGAATAAGCCTTGGGATGCACAAAATGACGTAAATGTTCATCGAATGACACAAATGCAGTTATTGGATGAACTACATTCCTTAAGTACGAAAATTGATTAGAATAAGCCTTGGGATGTATAAAATGACGTAAATGTTCATCCACTGACACAAATGCACTTATTGGATGACCTACATTCCTTAAGTACGAAAAGTGATTAGAGTAAGCCTTTGGATGCACAAAAAGACGTAAATGTTCATCCAATGACACAAATGCACTCTTTGGATGAAATACATTCCTTAAGTACGAAAAGTGATTAGAATAAGCCTTGGGAAGCACAAAATGACGTCAATGTTCATCCAATGACACAAACGCGCTTATTGGATGAACTACATTCCTTAAGTATGAAAGGTGAATAGAATAAGCCTTGGGATGCACAAAATGACGTAAATGTTCATCCAATAACACAAATGCACTTACGGGATGAACTACATTCCTTAAGTACGAAAAAGTGTTTAGAATAATCCTTGGGATGCACAAAATGACGTAAATGTTCGTCCAATGACACAAATGCACTCTTTGGCTGAAATACATTCCTTATGTACGAAAAGTGATTAGAATAAGCCTTCGGTAGCAAAAAATGACGTCAATGTTCATCCAATGACACAAGTGCTCTTATTGGATGAAATACATTCCTTAAGTATGAAAAGTGATTAGAATAAGCCTTGGGATGCACAAAATGACGTAAATGTTCATCCAATGACACAAATACACTTATTGGATTAACTACATTCCTTAAGTACGAAAGGTAATTAGAATAAGCCTTGGGATGCACAAAATGACGTAAATGTTCATCCAATGACACAAATGCACTCTTTGGATGAAATACATTCCTTAAGTACAAAAAGTGATTACAATATGCCTTGGGAAACACAAAATGACGTAAATGTTCATCCAATGAGACAAATGCACTCTTTGGCTGAAATACATTCCTTATGTACGAAAAGTGATTAGAATAAGCCTTCGGTAGCACAAAATGACGTAAATGTTCATCCAATACACATATGCACTTATGGGATGAACTACATGCCTTAAGTACGAAAAAGTGTTTAGAATAAGCCTTGGGATGCACAAAATGACGTAAATGTTAAATTAATGACACAGACGCGCTTATTGGATAAACTACATTCCTGAAGTACGAAAACTGATTAGAATAAGCCTTGGGATACACAAAATGACGTAAATGTTCATCGAATTACACAAATGCACTTATTGGATGAACTACATTCCTTAAGAACAAAAAGTGATTAGAATAAGCCTTGGGATGCACAAAATTACGTAAATCTTAAATTAATGACACAAACACGCTTATTGAATAATCTACATTCCTTAAGTACGAAAAGTGATTAGAATAAGCCGTGGGATGCACAAAATGACATAAATATTCATCAAATGACACAAACGCGCTTATTGGATGAACTATATTCCTTAAGTTCGAAAAAGTGTTTAGAATAAGCCTTGGGATGCACAAAATGACGGTAATGTTCATCCAATGACACAAATGCACTTATTGGATGAACTACAGTCCTTAAGTACGACAAAGTGTTTATAATGAGCCTTGGGATGCACAAAATGACGTAAATGTACATCCAATGACACAAATGCACTCTTCGGATGAAATACATTCCTTAAGTAAGAAAAGTGATTAATTTAAGCCTTGGGTAGCACAAAATGACGTCAATGTTCATCCAATGACACAAATGCACTTATTGGATGAAATACATTCCTTAAGTATGAAAAGTGATTATAATATGCCTTGCGATGCACAAAATGACGTAAATCTTAACTTAATGACACAAATGCGTTTATTGGATGAACAACATTCCATAAGTACGTAAAGTGATTAGAATAAGCCTTGGGATGCACAAAATGACGTAAATGTTAAATTAATCACACAAACGCGCTTATTGGATAAACTACATTCTTGAAGTACGAAAAGTGATTAGAATAAGCCTTGGGATAGACAAAATGACGTAAATGTTCATCCAATGACACAAATGAACTTATTGGATGAACTACATTCCTTAAGAACAAAAAGTGATTAGAATAAGCCTTGGGATACACAAAATTACGTAAATGTTAAATTAATGACACTAACACGCTTATTGAATAAACTACATTCCTTAAGTACGAAAAGTGATTAGAATAAGCCTTGGAATGCACAAAATGACGTAAATGTTAACTTAATGATACAAATGCGCTTATTGGATGAACTACATTCCTTAAGTACGTAAAGTGATTAGAATAAGCCTTGGGATGCACAAAATGACGTAAATGTTCATCCAACGACAAAAACGCAGTTATTCGATGAACTACATTCCTTACGTACGAAAAGTGATTAGAATAAGTCTTGGCATGCACAAAATGACGTAAATGTTCATCCAATGACACAAATACACTTATTGGATTAACTACATTCCTTAAGTACGAAAGGTAATTAGAATAAGCCTTGGGATGCACAAAATGACGTAAATGTTCATCCAATGACACAAATGCACTTATTGGATGAACTACAGTCCTTAAATAAAAAAAAGTGTTTAGAATAAGCCTTGGGATGCACAAAATGACGTAAATGTTCATCAACTGACACAAATGCATTCTTTGGATGAAATACATTCCTTAAGTACGAAAAGTGATTAGAATAAGCCTTGGGAAACACAAAATGACGTAAATGTTCATCCAATGAAACAAATGCACTTATTGGGTGAAATACATTCTTAAGTATGAAAAGTGATTATAATATGCCTTGGGATGCACAAAACGACGTAAATGTTAACTTAATGACACAAATGCGCTTATTGGATGAACTACATTCCTTAAGTACGTAAAGTGATTAGAATAAGTCTTGGGATGCACAAAATAACCTAAATGTTAAATAAATGACACAAACGCGCTTATTGGATGAACTAAATTCCATAAGTACGAAAAGTGATTAGAATAAGCCTTGGGATGCACAAAATGACGTAACTGTTCATCCAATGACACAAACGCGCTTATTGGATGAACTACGTTCTTTAAGTGCGAAAAGTGATTAGAATAAGCCTTGGGATGCACAATATGACGTAAATGTATATCCAATGACACAAACGCGCTTATTGGATGAACTACGTTCCTTAAGTACAAAAAGTGATTAGAATAAGCCTTGGGATGCACAAAATGACGTAAATGTTCACCCAATGACACAAACGCGCTTATTGGATGAACTACATTCCTTAAGTACGAAAAGTGATTAGAATAAGCCTTGGGATGCACAAAATGACATAAATGTTCATCCAATGACACAAATGCACATATTGGATAAACTACATCCTTAAGTACGAAAAGTGATTAGAATAAGCCTTGGGATGCACAAAATAACCTAAATGTTAAATAAATGACACAAACGCGCTTATTGGATGAACTACGTTCCATAAGTACGAAAAGTGATTAGAATAAGCCTTGGGATGCACAAAATGACGTAACTGTTCATCCAATGACACAAACGCGCTTATTGGATGAACTACGTTCCTTAAGTACGAAAAGTGATTAGAATAAGCCTTGGGATGCACAATATGACGTAAATGTATATCCAATGACACAAACGCGCTTATTGGATGAACTACGTTCCTTAAGTACGAAAAGTGATTAGAATAAGCCTTGGGATGCACAAAATGACGTAAATGTTCACCCAATGACACAAACGCGCTTATTGGATGAACTACATTCCTTAAGTACGAAAAGTGATTAGAATAAGCCTTGGGATGCACAAAATGACGTAAATGTTCATCCAATGACACAGATGCACTTATTGGATGAACTACATTCCTTAAGTACGAAAACTGATTAGAATAAGCCTTGGGATGCTCAAAATGACGTAAATGTTAAAATAATGACACAAACGCGCTTATTGGATGAACTACATTCTTTAAGTACGAAAAGTGATTAGAATAAGCCTTGGGATGCACAAAATGACGTAAATGTTCATCCAATGACACAAATGCATTTATTGGATAAACTACATTCCTTAAGTACGAAAAGTGATTAGAATAAGCCTTGGGATGCACAAAATGACGTAAATGTTCATCCAATGACACAAACGCGCTTATTCGATGAACTACATTCCTTAAGTACGAAAAGTGATTAGAATAAGCCTTGGGATGCACAAAATGACGTAAATGTTAAATTAATGACACAATTGCTTTTATTGGATGAACTACGTTCCTTAAGTAAGAAAAGTGATTAGAAGAAGCCTTGGGATGCAGAAAAAGACGTAAATGTTCATCCAATGACACAAACGCGCTTATTGGATGAACTACATTCCTTAAGTACGAAAAGTGATTAGAATAAGCCTTGGGATGCACAAGATGAAGTAAATGTTCATCCAATGACACAAATGCACTTATTGGATGAACTACATTCCTTAAGTACGAAAATTGATTAGAATAAGCCTTGGAATGCTCAAAATGACGTAAATGTTAAAAAAATGACACAAACGCGCATATTGGATGAACTACATTCTTTAAGTACGAAAAGTGATTAGAATAAGCCTTGGGATGCAAAAAATGACGTAAATGTTCATCCAATGACACAAATGCATTTATTGGATAAACTACATTCCTTAAGTAAGAAAAGTGATTAGAATAAGCCTTCGGATGCACAAAATGACGTAAATGTTCATCCAATGACACAAACGCGCTTATTGGATGAACTACATTCCTTAAGAACGAAAAGTGATTAGAATAAGTCTTGGGATGCACAAAATGACGTAAATGTTAAATTAATGACACAATTGCTTTTATTGGATGAACTACGTTCCTTTAGTAAGAAAAGTGATTAGAAGAAGCCTTGGGATGCACAAAATGACGTAAATGTTCATCCAATGACACAAACGTGCTTATTGGATGAACTATATCCTTAAGTACGAAAAGTGATTAGAATAAGCCTTGGGATGCACAAAATGACGTAAATGTGAAATTAATGAAACAAACGCGCTTGTTTGATGAACTACATTCCTTTTGTACGAAAAGTGATTAGAATAAGCATTGGGATGCACAAAATGACATAAATGTTCATCCAATGACACAAATGCACTTATTGGATAAACTACATCCTTAAGTACGAAAAGTGAATATAATTAGCCTTGGGAAGCACAAAATGACCTAAATGTTAAATTAATGACAAAAACGCGCTTATTGGATGAACTACATTCTATTAGTACAAAAAGTGATTAGAATAAGCCTTGGGATTCACAAAATGACGTAAATGTTTATCCAATGACACAAACGCGCTTATTGGATGAACTACGTTCCTTAAGTACGAAAAGTGATTAGAATAGGCATTGGGATGCACAAAATGAAGTAAATGTTCATCCAATGACACAAACGCGCTTATTGGATGAATTACATTCCTTAAGTACGAAAATTGATTAGAATAAGCCTTGGGATGCAAAAAATGACATAAATGTTCATCCAATGACACAAACGCGCTTATTAGATGAACTACATTCCTTAAGTATGAAAAGTCATTCGAATAAGCCTTGGGATGCACAGAATGACGTAAATGATCATCCAATGACACAAACTCGCTTATTGGCTGAACTACATTCCTTAAGTACGAAAAGTGATTAGAATAAGCCTTGGGATGCAGAAAATGACGTAAAGGTTCATACAATGACACAAACGGGCTTATTGGATGAACTACATTCCTTAAGTACGAAAAGTGATTAGAATAAGCGTTGGGATGCACAAAATGACGTAAATGTTCATCTAATGACACAAAGCGCTTATTGGATGAACTACATTCCATAAGTACGAAAAGTGATAAGAATAATCCTTGGGATGCACAAAATGACGTAAATGTTCATCCAATGACACAAACGCGCTTATTAGATGAACTACATTCCTTAAGTATAAAAAGTGATCCAAACAAGCCTTGGGATGCACAAAAGGACGTAAATGTTCATCTAATGACACAAATACACTTATTGGGTGAACTACATTCCTTAAGTTCGAAAATTGATTAGAATAAGCCTTGGGATTCTCAAAATGACGTAAATGTTAAAATAATGACACAAACGCGCTTATTGGATGAACTACATTCCTTCAGTACGAAAAGTGATTCGAATAAGCCTTGGGATGCACAAAATGACGTAAATGTTCATCCAATGACACAAACGCGCTTATTGGATAAACTACATTCCTTAAGTACGAAAAGTGATAAGAATAAGCCTTGGGATGGACAAAATGACGTAAATGTTCATCCAATGACACAAATGCACTTATTGGATGAACTACATTCCTTAAGTACGAAAATTGATTAGAATAAGCCTTGGGATGTACAAAATTACGTAAATGTTAAATTAATGACACAAACGCGCTTATTGGATGAACAACATTCCTTAAGTACGAAAATGGATTGGAATAAGCCTTGGGATGCACAAAATGACGTAAATGTTCATCCAATGACACAAACGCGCTTATTGGATGAACTACATTCCTTAAGTACGAAAAGTGATTAGAATAAGCATTGGGATGCACAAAATGACGTAAATGTTCATCCAATGACACAAACGCGCTGATTCGATGAACTACATTCCTTAAGTACGAAAAGTGATTTGAATAAGCCTTGGGATGCACAAATTGACGTAAAAATTCATCCAATGACACAAATGCACTTTTGGATGAACTACATTCCTTAAGTACGAAAATTGATTATAATAAGCCTTAGGATGTACAAAATGACGTAAATGTTAAATTAATGACACAAACGCGCTTATTGGATGAACAACATTCCTTAAGTACGAAAATGGATTGGAATAAGCCTTGGGATGCACAAAATGACGTAAATGTTCATCCAATGACACAAATGCACTTATTGGATAAACTATATCCTTAAGTACGAAAAGTGATTAGAATAAGCCTTGGGATGCACAAAATGACCTAAATGTTAAATTAATGACACAAACGCGCTTATTGGATGAACTACATTCTATAAGTGCGAAAAGTGATTAGAATAAGCCTTGGGATGCACAAAATGACGTAAATGTTGATCCAATGACACAAACGCGCTGATTGGATGAACTACATTCCTTAAGTACGAAAAATTATTAGAATAAGCCTTGGGATGCACAAAATGACGTAAATTTTCATCCAATGACACAAACGCACTTATTGGATGAACTACATTCTATAAGTGCGAAAAGTGATTAGAATAAGCCTTGGGATGCACAAAATGACGTAAATGTTGATCCAATGACACAAACGCGCTGATTGGATGAACTACATTCCTTAAGTACGAAAAATTATTAGAATAAGCCTTGGGATGCACAAAATGACGTAAATGTTCATCCAATGACACAAACGCACTTATAGGATGAACTACATTCCTTAAGTACGAAAAGTGATTAGAATAACCTTGGGATGCACAAAATGACGTAAATGTACATCCAATGACACAAACGCGCTTATTGGATGAACTACAATCCTTAAGTACGAAAAGTGATTCGAATAAGCCTTGGGATGCATAAAATGACGTAAATGTTCATCCAATGACACAAACACGCTTATTAGATGAACTACATTCCTTAAGTATGAAAAGTCATTCGAATAAGCCTTGGGATGCACCAAATGACATAAATGTTCATCCAATTACACAAACGCGCTTATTGGATGAACTACATTCCTTAAGTACGAAAAGTGATTAGAATAAGCCTTGGGATGCACAAAATGACGTAAATGTTCATCGACTGACACAAATGCAGTTATTGGATGAACTACATTCCTTAAGTACGAAAATTGATTAGAATAAGCCTTGGGATGTATAAAATGACGTAAATGTTCATCCAATGACACAAACTCGGTTATAGGATGAACTACATTCCTTAAGTACGAAAAGTGATTAGAATAAGCCTTGGGATGCACAAAATGACGTAAATGTTCATCCAATGACACAAATGCACTTATTGGATGAACTACATTCCTTAAGTACAAATATTGATTGGAATAAGCCTTGGGATGCACAAAATGACGTAAATGTTCATCCAATGACACAAACTCGCTTATTGGATGAACTACATTCCTTAAGTATGAAAAGTGATTAGAATAAGCCTTGGGTTGCATAAAATGACGTAAATGTTCATCCGATGACACAAACGCGCTTATTAGATGAACTACATTCCTTAAGTATGAAAAGTCATTCGAATAAGCCTTGGGATGCACCAAATGACATAAATGTTCATCCAATTACACAAACGCGCTTATTGGATGAACTACATTCCTTAAGTACGAAAAGTGATTAGAATAAGCCTTGGGATGCACAAAATGACGTAAATGTTCATCGAATGACACAAATGCAGTTATTGGATGAACTACATTCCTTAAGTACGAAAATTGATTAGAATAAGCCTTGGGATGTATAAAATGACGTAAATGTTCATCCAATGACACAAACTCGGTTATAGGATTAACTACATTCCTTAAGTACGAAAAGTGATTAGAATAAGCCTTGGGATGCACAAAATGACGTAAATGTTCATCCAATGACACAAATGCACTTATTGGATGAACTACATTCCTTAAGTACAAATATTGATTGGAATAAGCCTTGGGATGCACAAAATGACGTAAATGTTCATCCCATGACACAAACTCGCTTATTGGATGAACTACATTCCTTAAGTATGAAAAGTGATTAGAATAAGCCTTGGGTTGCATAAAATGACGTAAATGTTCATCCGATGACACAAACGCGCTTATTAGATGAACTACATTCCTTAAGTATCAAAAGTTATTCGAATAAGCCTTGGGATGCACAAAATGACATAAATATTCATCCAATTACACAAACGCGCTTATTGGATGAACTATATTCCTTAAGTACGAAAAGTGATTAGAATAAGCCTTGGGATGCACAAAATGACGTAAATGTTCATCCAATGACACAAACGCGCTTATTGGATGAACTTCAATCCTTAAGTACAAAGAGTGATTCGAATAAGCCTTGGGATGCACAAAATGACGTAAATGTTCATCCAATGACACAAACGCGCTTATTGGATGAACTACATTCCTTAAGTACGAAAAGTGATTAGAATAAGCCTTGGGATGCACAAAATGACGTAAATGTTCATCCAATGACACAAACACAGTTATTGGATGAACTACATTCCTTAACAACGAAAAGTGATTAAAGTAAGCCTTACAATGCACAAAATGACGTAAATGTTAAATTAATGACACAAACGCACTTATTGAATTAACAACATTGGTTAAGAACGAAAAGTGATTAGAATAAGCCTTGGAATGCACAAAATGATGTAATTGTTAAATTAATGACACAAACGCACTTATTGGATGAACTACATTGCTTAAGAACGAAAAGTGATTAGAATAAGCCTTGGAATGCACAAAACGACGTAAATGTTCATCCAATGACACAAACACAGTTATTGGATGAACTACATTCCTTTAGAACGAAAAGTGATTAGAATAAGCCTTAGGATGCACAAAATGACGTAAATGTTCATCCAATGACACAAACTCGCTTATTGGATGAACTACATTCCTTAAGTACAAATATTGATTGGAATAAGCCTTGGGATGCACAAAATGACGTAAATGTTCATCCAATGACACAAACTCGCTTATTGGATGAACTACATTCCTTAAGTACGAAAAGTGATTAGAATAAGCCTTGGGTTGCATAAAATGACGTAAATGTTCATCCGATGACACAAACGCGCTTATTAGATGAACTACATTCCTTAAGTATCAAAAGTTATTCGAATAAGCCTTGGGATGCACAAAATGAAATAAATATTCATCCAATTACACAAACGCGCTTATTGGATGAACTATATTCCTTAAGTACGAAAAGTGATTATAATAAGCCTTGGGATGCACAAAATGACGTAAATGTTCATCCAATGACACAAACGCGCTTATTGGATGAACTTTAATCCTTAAGTACAAAGAGTGATTCGAATAAGCCTTGGGATGCACAGAATGACGTAAATGTTCATCCAATGACACAAACGCGCTTATTGGATGAACTACATTCCTTAAGTATGAAAAGTGATTAGAATAAACCTTGGGATGCACAAAATGACGTAAATGTTCAACCAATGACACAAACTTGGTTATTGGATGAACTACATTCCTTAAGTACGAAAAGTGATTAGAATAAGCCTTGGGATGCACAAAATGACATAAATGTTCATCCAATGACACAAATGCACTTATTGGATGAACTACATTCCTTAAGTACCAAAATTGATTGGAATAAGCCTTGGGATGCACAAAATGACGTAAATGTTCATCCAATGACACAAACTCGCTTATTGGATGAACTACATTCCTTAAGTACAAAAAGTGATTAGAATAAGCATTGCGATGCACAAAATGACGTAAATGTTCATCCAATGACACAAACGCGCTTATTGGATGAACTACATTCCTTAAGTACAAAAAGTGATTAGAATAAGCCTTGGGATGCACAAAATGACGTAAATGTTCATCCAATGACACAAACTCGCTTATTGGATGAACTACCTTCCTTAAGTATGAAAAGTGATTAGAATAAGCCTTGGGATGCACAAAATGACGTAAATGTTCAACCAATGACACAAACTTGGTTATTGGATGAACTACATTCCTTAAGTACGAAAAGTGATTAGAATAAGCCTTGGGATGCACAAAATGCCGTAAATGTTCATCCAATGACACAAATGCACTTATTGGATGAACTATATTCCTTAAGTACCAAAATTGATTGGAATAAGCCTTGGGATGCACAAAATGACGTAAATGTTCATCCAATGACACAAACTCGCTTATTAGATGAACTACATTCCTTAAGTATGAAAAGTGATTAGAATAAGCCTTGCGATGCAAAAAATGACGTAAATGTTCATCCAACGACACAAACGCGCTTATTAGATGAACTACATTCGTTAAGTATAAAAAATCATTCGAATAAGCCTTGGGATGCACAAACTGACGTAAATGTTCATCTAACGACACAAACTCGCTTATTGGATGAACTACATTCGTTAAGTATGAAAAGTGATTAGATTAAACCTTGGGATGCACAAAATGACGTAAATATTTATCCAATGACACAAACTCGCTTATTGGATGAACTACATTCCTTAAGTAGGAAAAGTGATTAGAATAAGCCTTGGGATGCACAAAATGACGTAAATGTTCATCCAATGACACAAACGCGCTTATTGGATGAACTACATTCCTTAAGTACAAATATTGATTGAAATAAGCCTTGCGATGCACAAAATGACGTAAATGTTCATCCAATGACACAAACGCGCTTATTGGATGAACTACATTTTTAAGTACAAAAAGTGATTAGAATAAGCCTTGGGATGCACAAAATGACGTAAATGTTCATCCCATGACACAAACTCGCTTATTGGATGAACTACCTTCCTTAAGTATGAAAAGTGATTAGAATAAGCGTTGCGATGCACAAAATGACGTAAATGATCATCCAATGACACAAACGCGCTTATTGGATGAACTACATTCCTTAAGTACAAATATTGATTGGAATAAGCCTTGCGATGCACAAAATGACGTAAATGTTCATCCAATGACACAAACGCGCTTATTGGATGAACTACATTCCTTAAGTACAAAAAGTGATTAGAATAAGCCTCGGGATGCACAAAATGACGTAAATGTTCATCCAATGACACAAACTCGCTTATTGGATGAACTACCTTCCTTAAGTATGAAAAGTGATTAGAATAAGCCTTGGGATGCACAAAATGACGTACATGTTCATCCAATGACACAAACGCGCTTATTGGGTGAACTACGTTCCTTAAGTACGAAAAGTGATTAGAATAAGCCTTGGGATGCACAAAATGACGTAAATGTTCATCCAATTACACAAACGTGCTTATTGGATGAACTACAATCCTTAAGTACGAAAAGTGATTAAAATAAGCCTTGGGATTCACAAAATGACGTAAATGTTAATTTAATGACACAAACTCGCTTATTGGGTGAACAACATTCCTTAAGTACGAAAATTGATTAGAATAAGCGTTGGGATGCACAAAATGACGTAAATGTTCATCTAATGACACAAACGCGCTTATTGGATGAACTACATTCCTTAAGTACGAAAAGTGATTAGAATAAGCATTGGGATGCACAAAATGACGTAAATGTTCATCCAATGACACAAACGCACTGATTCGATGAACTACATTCCTTAAGTACGAAAAGTGATTAGAATAGGCCTTGGGATGCACAAAATGAAGTAAATGTTCATCCAATGACACAAACGCGCTTATTGGATGAATTACATTCCTTAAGTACGAAAAGTGATTAGAATAAGCCTTATGATGCACAAAATGACGTAAATGTTCATCCAATGACACAAATGCAATTATTGGATGAACTACATTCCTTAAGTACGAAAAGTGATTAGAATAAGCCTTGGGATGCACAAAATGAGGTAAATGTTCATCCAATTACACAAACGCGCTTATTGGATAAACTATATTCCTTAAGTACGAAAAGTGATTAGAATAAGCCTTGGGATGCACAAAATGACGTAAATGTTCATCCAATGACACAAACGCGCTTATTGGATGAACTTCAATCCTTAAGTACAAAGAGTGAGTCGAAAAGCCTTGGGATGCACAGAATGACGTAAATGTTCATCCAATGACACAAACGCGCTTATTGGATGAACTACATTCCTTAAGTATGAAAAGTGATTAGAATAAACCTTGGGATGCACAAAATGACGTAAATGTTCAACCAATGACACAAACTTGGTTATTGGATGAACTACATTCCTTAAGTACAAAAAGTGATTAGAATAAACCTTGGGATGCACAAAATGACGTAAATGTTCATCCAATGACACAAACTCGCTTATTGGATGAACTACCTTCCTTAAGTATGAAAAGTGATTAGAATAAGCCTTGGGATGCACAAAATGACATAAATGTTCATCCAATGACACAAACGCGCTTATTGGGTGAACTACGTTCCTTAAGTACGAAAAGTGATTAGAATATGCCTTAGGATGCACAAAATGACGTAAATGTTCATCCAATTACACAAACCTGCTTATTGGATGAACTACAATCCTTAAGTACGAAAAGTGATTAAAATAAGCCTTGGGATTCACAAAATAACGTAAATGTTAATTTAATGACACAAACGCGCTTATTGCGTGAACAATATTTCTTAAGTACGAAAATTGATTAGAATAAGCGTTGGGATGGACAAAATGACGTAAATGTTCATCCAATGACACAAACGCGCTTATTGGATGAACTACATTCCTTAAGTACGAAAAGTGATTAGAATAAGCCTTGGGATGCACAAAATGACCTAAATGCTAAATTAATGACACAAACGCGCTTATTGGATGAACTACATTCCTTAAGTACGAAAAGTGATTATAATAAGCCTTGGGATGCACAAAATGATGTAAATGTTAAATTAATGACACAAACACGCTTATTGGATGAACTATATTCCTTAAGTACGAAAAGTGATTAGAATAAGCCTTGGGAAGTACAAAATGACGTAAATGTTCATCCAACGACAATAATGCACTTATTGGATGAACTACATTCCTTAAGTACGAAATGTGATTAGAAGAAGCCTTGTGATGCACAAAATGACGTAAATGTTCATCCAATAACACAAATGCATTTATTGGATGAACTACATTCCTTAAGTACGAAAAGTGATTAGAATAAGCCTTGGGATGCACAAAATGACGTAAATGTTCATCCAATGACACAAATGCTCTTATTGGATGAACTACATTTCTTAAGTACAACAAGTGATTAGAATAAGCCTTGGAATGCACAAAATGACGTAAATGTTAAATTAATTACACAAACAGGCTTATTGGATGAACTACATTCCTCAAGTACGAAAAGTGATTAGAATAACCCTTGGGATGCACAAAATGACGTAAATGTTCATCCAATGACACAAACGCGCTTATTGGATGAACTACATTCCTTATGTACGAAAAGTGATTAGAAGAAGCCTTGTGATGCACAAAATGACGTAAATGTTCATCCAATAACACAAATGCATTTATTGGATGAACTACATTCCTTAAGTACGAAAAGTGATTAGAATAAGCCTTGGGATGCACAAAAAGACGTCAATGTTCATTCAATGACACAAACGCGCTTATTGGATGAACTACATTCCTTAAGTACGAAAAGTGATTAGAATAAGCCTTGGGATGCACAAAATGACGTAAATGTTAAATTAATGACACAAACATGCTTATTGAATGAACTACATTCCTTAAGTATGAAAAGTGATTAGAATAAGCCTTACAAAATGACGTAAATGTTCATCCAATGACACAATTGCACTTATTGGATGAACTACATTCCTTAAGTACAAAAAGTGATTAGAATAAGCCTTGGGATTCACAAAATGACGTAAATGTTAAATTAATGACACAAACGTGCTTATTGGATGGACTACATTCCTTAAGTATGAAAAGTGATTAGAATAAGCCCTGGGATGCACAAAATGACGTAAATGTTAAATAAATGACAAAAACATGCTTATTGAATGAACTACATTCCTTAAGTACGAAAAGTGATTAGAATAAGCCTTGGGATGCACAAAATGACGTAAATGTTCATCCAATGACACAATTGCACTTATTGGATAAACTACATTCCTTAAGAACAAAAAGTGATTAGAACAAGCCTTGGGATGTACGTAATGACGTAAATGTTCATCCAATTACACAAATGCACTTATTGGATGTACTACATGCTTAAGTAGGAAAAGTGATTAGAATAAGCTTTGGGATGCACAAAATGACGTAAATGTTAAATACATGAAACAAACGCACTTATTAGATGAACTACATTTCTTAAGTATGAAAAGTGATTAGTATAAGCCTTGGGCTGCACAAAATGACGTAAATGTTCATCCAATGACACAAATGCACTTATTGGATGAACTATATTACTTAAGTTAGAAAAGTGATTAGAATAAGCCTTGGGCTGCACAAAATGACGTAAATTATCATCTAATGACACAAATGCACTTATTGGCTGAACTACATTCCTTAAGTACGAAAAGTGATTAGAATAAGCCTTGGGATGCACAAAATGACCTAAATGCTAAATTAATGACACAAACGCGCTTATTGGATGAACTACATTTCTTAAGTACGAAAAGTGACTAGAATAAGCCTTAGGATGTACAAAATGATGTAAATGTTCATCCAATGACACAAATGCACCTATTGGATGAACTACATTACTTAAGTAGGAAAAGTGATTAGAATAAGCTTTAGGATGCACAAAACGACGTAAATGTTAAATTCATGACACAAATGCACTTATTGGATGAACTACATTCCTTAAGTACGAAAAGTGATTAGAATAAGTCTTGGGTTGCACAAAATGACGTAAATGTTAAATTAATGACACAAACGCACTTATTGGATGAACTACATTCCTTAAGTAGGAAAAGTGATTAGAATAAGCCTTAGGATGCACAAAATGATGTAACTGTTAAATTAATGACACAAACATGCTTATTGGATGAAATACATTCCTTAAGTACGAAAAGTGATTATAATAAGCCTTGGGATGCACAAAATGACGTAAATGTTCATCCAATGACCCAATTGCACTAATTGGATGAACTACATGCCTAAGTAGGAAAAGTGATTCGAATAAGCCTTGGGATCTACAAAATGACGTAAATATAAAATTAGTGACACAAATGCACTTATTGAATGAACTACATTCCTTAAGTACGAAAATTGATTAGAATAAGTCTTGGGTTGCACAAAATGACGTTAATGTTAAATTAATGACACAAACGTACTTATTGGATGAACTACATTCCTTAAGTACGAAAAGTGATTAGAATAAGCCTTAGGATGCACAAAATGATGTAAATGTTCATCCAATGATACAAATGCACTTATTGGATGAACTACATTGCTAAAGTAGGAAAAGTGATTAGAATAAGCTTTGGGATGCACAAAATGACGTAAATGTTAAATTCATGACACAAACGCCCTTATTGGATGAACTACATTTCTTAAGTACGAAAAGTGATTAGAATAAGCCTTGGGATGCACAAAATGACGTAAATGTTCATCCAATTACACAAATGCACTTATTGGATGAACTACATCCTTAAGTAGGAAAAGTGATTAGAATAAGCCTTGGGATGCACAAAATGACGTAAATGTTAAATTATTGACACAAATGCGCTTGTTGGATGAACTACATTCCTTAAGTACGAAAAGTGAATAGAATAAGCTTTGGGATGCACAAGATGACGTAAATGTTTAAATTATCGACACAAACGCTCTTATTGGATGAACTACATTCCTTAAGTACGAAAAGTGATTAGAATAAGCCTTGGGATGCACAAAATGACGTAAATGTTCATCCAATGGCACAAATGCACTTATTGGATGAACTATATTACTTAAGTACGAAAAGTGATTAGAATAAGCCTTGGGATGCACAAAATGACGTAAATGTTAAATTAATGACACAAACATGCTTATTGGATGCACTACATTCCTTAAGTACGAAAAGTGATTAGAATAAGCCTTGGGATGCACAAAATGACGTAAATGTTCATCAAATGACACAAATGCACTTTTTGGATGAACTACATTCCTTTAGTACGTAAAGTGATTAGAATTAGCTTTGGGATGCACAAAATGACGTAAATGTTAAATTAATGACACAAACATGCTTATTGGATGAAATACATTCCGTAAGTACAAAAAGTGATTAGAATAAGCCTTGGGATGCACAAAATGACGTAAATGTTCATCCAATGACACAAACGCATTTATTGGATGAACTACATTCCTTAAGTACAAAAAGTGATTAGAATAAGCCTTGGGATGCACAAAATAACGTAAATGTTCATCCAATGACACAAATGCACTTATTGGATGAACTATATTACTTAAGTACGAAAAGTGATTAGAATAAGGCTTGGGATCCACAAAATGACATAAATGTTCATCCAATGACACAAATGCTCTTATTGGATGAACTATATTACTTAAGTACGAAAAGTGATTAGAATAAGCCTTGGGATGCACAAAATGACGTAAATGTTAAATTAATGACACAAATGCGCTTATTGGATGAACTACATTCCTTAAGTACGAAAAGTGATTAGAATAAGCCTTGGGATGCACAAGATGACGTAAATGTTAAATTAATGACACAAACGCTCTTATTGGATGAACTACATTCCTTAACTACGGAAAGTGATTAGAATAAGCCTTGGGATGCACAAAACGACGTAAATGTTCATCCAATGACACAAATGCACTTATTGGATGAACTATATTACTTAAGTACGAGAAGTGATTAGAATAAGCCTTGGGATGCACAAAATGACGTAAATGTTAAATTAATGACACAAACGCGCTTATTGGATGAACTACATTCCTTAAGTACGAAAAGTGATTATAATAAGCCTTGGGATGCACAAAATGATGTAAATGTTAAATTAATGACACAAACACGCTTATTGGATGAACTATATTCCTTAAGTACGAAAAGTGATTAGAATAAGCCTTGGGAAGTACAAAATGACGTAAATGTTCATCCAACGACAATAATGCACTTATTGGATGAACTACATTCCTTAAGTACGAAATGTGATTAGAATAAGCCTTGGGATGCACAAAATGACGTAAATGTTAAATTAATGACACAAATGCACTTATTGGATGAACTACATTCCTTAAGTACGAAACGTGATTAGAATAAGTCTTGGGTTGCACAAAATGACGTAAATGTTAAATTAATGACACAAACGCGCGTATTGGATGAACTACATTCCTTATTAACGAAAAGTAATTAGAATAAGACTTGGAATGCACAAAATGACGTAAATATGCATCCAATGACACAAATGCACTTATTGGATGAACTACATTCCTAAGTAAGAAAAGTGATTAGAATAAGCCTTGGGATTCACAAAATGACGTAAATGTTCATCCAATGACACAGTTACACTTATTGGATGAACTACATTCCTTAAGTACGAAAAGTGATTAGAATAAGCCTTAGGATGCACAAAATGACGTAAATGTTAAATTAATGACACAAATGCACCTATTTGATGAACAACATTGGTTAAGAACGAATAGTGATTAGAATAAGCCTTGGAATGCACAAAATGATGTAAATGTTAAATTCATGACACAAACTCACTTATTGGATGAACTACAATCCTTAAGAACGAAAAGTGATTAGAATAAGCCTTGGATTGCACAAAATGACGTAAATGTTCAACCAATGACACAAACGCACTTATTGGATGAACTACATTCCTTAAGAACGAAAAGTGATTAGAATAAGCCTTAGGATGCACAAAATGTCGTAAATGTTAAATTATTGACACAAACGCACCTATTGGATGAACAACATTGGTTAAGAAAGAATAGTGATTAGAATAAGCCTTGGAATGCACAAAATGATGTAAATGTTTTATTAATGACACAAACGCACTTATTGGATGAACTACATTCATTAAGAACGAAAATTGATTACAATAAGCCTTGGAATGCACAAAACAACGTAAATGTTCATCCAATGACACAAACACATTCATTGGATGAACTACATTCCTTAACAACGAAAAGTGATTAGAATAAGCTTTGGAATGCACAAAATGACATAAATGTTTTATTAATGACACAAACGCACTTATTGGATGAACTACATTTATTAAGAACGAAAAACGATTAGAATAAGCCTTGGAATGCACAAAATGACGTAAATGTTAAATTCATGACACAAACTCACTTATTGGATGAACTACAATCCTTAAGAACGAAAAGTGATTAGAATAAGCCTTGGATTGCACAAAATGACGTAAATGTTCAACCAATGACACAAACGCACTTATTGGATGAACTACATTCCTTAAGAACGAAAAGTGATTAGAATAAGCCTTAGGATGCAAAAAATGTCGTAAATGTTAAATTATTGACATAAACGCACCTATTGGATGAACAACATTGGTTAAGAAAGAATAGTGATTAGAATAAGCATTGGAATGCACAAAATGATGTAAATGTTTTTTTAATGACACAAACGCACTTATTGGATGAACTACATTCCTTAAGAACGAAAAATGATTACAATAAGCCTTGTATGCACAAAACAACGTAAATGTTCATCCAATGACACAAACACATTTATTGGATGAACTACATTCCTTAACAACGAAAAGTGATTAGAATAAGCTTTGGAATGCACAAAATGACGTAAATGTTTTATTAATGACACAAACGCACTTATTGGATGAACTACATTCATTAAGAACGAAAAATGATTAGAATAAGCCTTGGAATGCACAAAACAACGTAAATGTTCATCCAATGACACAAACACATTAATTGGATGAACTACATTCCTTAACAACGAAAAGTGATTAAAGTAAGCCTTAGTATGCACAAAATGGAGTAAATATTAAATTAATGACACAAACGCACTTATTGAATGAACAACCTTGGTTAAGAACGAAAAGTGATTAGAATAAGCCTTGGAATGCACAAAATGACGTAAAGGTTAAATTAATGACACAAACGCACTTATTGGATGAACTACATTCCTTAAGAACGAAAAATGATTAGAATAAGCCTTGGAATGCACGAAACGACGTAAATGTTCATCCAATGACACAAACGCAATCATTGGATGAACTACATTCCTTAACAACGAAAAGTGATTAGAATAAGCCTTGGAATGCACAAAATGACGTAAATGTTCATCCTATGATACAAACGCACTTATTGCATGAATTACATTCCTTAACAACGAAAAGTGATTAAAGTAAGCCATAGGATGCACAAAATGATGTAAATGTTAAATTAATGACACAAACGCACTTATTCGATGAACTACATTCCTTAAGAACGAAAAGTAATTAGAATTAGCCTTGGAATGCACAAAACGACGTAAATGTTTATCCAATGACACAAACGCACTTAATGGATACACTACATTCCTTAACAACGAAAAGTGATTAAAGTAAGCCTTACGATGCACAAAATGACATAAATGTTAAATTAATCACACAAACGCACTTATTGAATGATCAACATTGGTTAAGAACAAAAAGTGATTAGAATAATCCTTGGAATGTACAAAATGACGTAATTGTTAAATTAATGACATAAACGCACTTATTGGATGAACTATATTCCTTAAGAACGAAAAGTGATTAGAATAAGCCTTGGAATGCACAAAATGACGTAAATATTCATCCAATGACACAAACGCACTTATTGGATGAACTACATTCCTAAACAACGAAAAGTGTTTAAAGTAAGCCTTACGATGCACAAAATGACGTAAATGTTAAATTAATGACAAAAACGCACTTATTGAATGAACAACATTGGTTAGGAACGAAAAGTGATTAGAATAAGCCTTGGAATGCACAAAATGACGTAAATGTTCATCCAATGACACAAACACACTTATTGGATGAACAACATTCCTTAACAACAAAAAGTGATTAAAGTAAGCCTTACGATGCACAAAATGACGTAAATGTTAAATTAATGACACAAACGCACTTATTGGATGAAAAAGATTGGTCAAGAATGCAAAGTGACTAGAATAAGCCTTGGAATGCACAAAATGCCCTAAATGTTAAATTCATGACACAAACTTACTTATTGGATGAACTACAATCCTTTAAAATGAAAAGTGATTAGAATAAGCCATGGAATGCACAAGATGACGTAAATGTTCAACCAATGACACAAACGCACTTATTGGATGAACTACATTCCTTAAGAACGAAAAGTGATTAGAATAAGCCTTAGGATGCACAAAATGACGTAAATATTAAATTACTGACACAAACGCACCTATTGGATGAACAACATTGGTTAAGAACGAATAGTGATTAGAATAAGCCTGGGAATGCACAAAATGACGTAAATGTAAAATTAATGACACAAACGCATTTATTGGATGAACTACATTCCTTAAGAACGAAAAATGATTAGAATAAGCCTTGGAATGCACGAAACGACGTAAATGTTCATCCAATGACACAAACTCACTTATTGGATGAACTACATTCCTTAACAACGAAAAGTGATTAATGTAAGCCTTACGATGCACAAAATGACGTAAATGTTAAATTAATGACACAAACGCACTTATTGAATGAACAACATTGGTTAAGAACGAAAAGTGATTAGAATAAGCCTTGGAATGCATAAAATGACGTAATTGTTAAATTCATGACACAAACTCACTTATTGGATGAACTACAATCCTTAAGAACGAAAAGTGGTTAGAATAAGCCTTGGAATGCACAAAACGACGTAAATGTTCATCCAATGACATAAACAAACTCATTGGATGAACTACATTCCTTAACAACGAAAAGTGATTAGAATAAGCCTTGGAATGCACAAAATGACGTAATTATTAAATGAATGACACAAACGCACTTATTGGATGAACTACATTCCTTAAGAACGAAAAGTGATTAGAATAAGCCTTGGAATGCACAAAATGACGTAAATGTTCATCCAATGACACAAACACACATATTGGATGAACTAAATTCCTTAACAACGAAAATTGATTAAAGTAAGCCTTACGATGCACAAAATGACGTAAATGTTAAATTAATGACACAAACGCACTTATTGGATGAAAAACATTGGTC
The DNA here is from genome assembly GCA_037974295.1 of Cicer cuneatum. Taxonomy (NCBI): domain Eukaryota; kingdom Viridiplantae; phylum Streptophyta; class Magnoliopsida; order Fabales; family Fabaceae; genus Cicer; species Cicer cuneatum. The sequence goes on along the minus strand of JBBPBO010001984.1, from coordinate 39,104,131 downwards.
AAGAATGCAAAGTGATTAGAATAAGCCTTGGAATGCACAAAATGACGTAAATGTCAAATTCATGACACAAACTTACTTATTGGATGAACTACATTCGTTTAAAATGAAAAGTGATTAGAATAAGCCATGGAATGCACAAGATGACGTAAATGTTCAACCAATGACACAAACGCACTTATTGGATGAACTACATTCCTTAAGAATGAAAAGTGATTAGAATAAGCCTTAGGATGCACAAAATGACGTAAATATTAAATTACTGACACAAACGCACCTATTGGATGAACAACATTGGTTAAGAACGAATAGTGATTAGAATAAGCCTTGGAATGCACAAAATGACGTAAATGTAAAATTAATGACACAAACGCATTTATTGGATGAACTACATTCCTTTAGAACGAAAAATGATTAGAATAAGCCTTGGAATGCACAAAATGACGTAAATGTTCATCCAATGACACAAACTCACTTATTGGATGAACTACATTCCTTAACAACGAAAAGTGATTAAAGTAAGCCTTACGATGCACAAAATGACGTAAATGTTAAATAAATGACACAAACGCACTTATTGAATGAACAACATTGGTTAAGAACGAAAAGTGATTAGAATAAGCCTTGGAATGCACAAAATGACGTAATTGTTAAATTAATGACACAAACGCACTTATTGGATGAACTACATTCCTTAAGAACGAAAAGTGATTAGAATAAGCCTTGGAATGCAGAAAACGACGTAAATGTTCATCCAATGACACAAACGCAGTCATTGGATGAACTACATTCCTTAACAACGAAAAGTGATTAGAATAAGCCTTGGAATGCACAAAATGACGTAAATGTTCATCCAATGACACAAACACAGTTATTGGATGAACTACATTCCTTAACAACGAAAAGTGATTAAAGTAAGCCTTACAATGCACAAAATGACGTAAATGTTAAATTAATGACACAAACGCACTTATTGAATTAACAACATTGGTTAAGAACGAAAAGTGATTAGAATAAGCCTTGGAATGCACAAAATGATGTAATTGTTAAATTAATGACACAAACGCACTTATTGGATGAACTACATTGCTTAAGAACGAAAAGTGATTAGAATAAGCCTTGGAATGCACAAAACGACGTAAATGTTCATCCAATGACACAAACACAGTTATTGGATGAACTACATTCCTTTAGAACGAAAAGTGATTAGAATAAGCCTTAGGATGCACAAAAT
>JBBPBO010001984.1:39086464-39102375 GCA_037974295.1 Cicer cuneatum | reverse complement strand
GAATAAGCCTTGGGATGCACAAAATGACGTAAATGTTCATCCAATGACACAAACTCGCTTATTAGATGAACTACATTCCTTAAGTATGAAAAGTGATTAGAATAAGCCTTGCGATGCAAAAAATGACGTAAATGTTCATCCAACGACACAAACGCGCTTATTAGATGAACTACATTCGTTAAGTATAAAAAATCATTCGAATAAGCCTTGGGATGCACAAACTGACGTAAATGTTCATCTAACGACACAAACTCGCTTATTGGATGAACTACATTCGTTAAGTACCAAAATTGATTGGAATAAGCCTTGGGATGCACAAAATGACGTAAATGTTCATCCAATGACACAAACTCGCTTATTGGATGAACTACATTCCTTATGTAGGAAAAGTGATTAGAATAAGCCTTGGGATGCACAAAATGACGTAAATGTTCATCCAATGACACAAACTCGCTTATTGGATGAACTACATTCCTTAAGTACGAATATTGATTGGAATAAGCCTTGCGATGCACAAAATGACGTAAATGTTCATCCAATGACACAAACGCGCTTATTGGATGAACTACATTCCTTAAGTATAAAAAGTGATTAGAATAAGCCTTGGGATGCACATAATAATGTAAATGTTCATCCAATGACACAAACTCGCTTATTGGATGAACTACCTTCCTTAAGTATGAAAAGTGATTGGAATAAGCGTTGGGATGCAAAAAATGACGTAAATGTTCATCTAATGACACAAACGCGCTTATTGGATGAACTACATTCCTTAAGTACGAAAAGTGATTAGAATAAGCATTGGGATGCACAAAATGACGTAAATGTTCATCCAATGACACAAACGCACTGATTCGATGAACTACATTCCTTAAGTACGAAAAGTGATTAGAATAGGCCTTGGGATGCACAAAATGAAGTAAATGTTTATCCAATGACACAAACGCGCTTATTGGATGAATTACATTCCTTAAGTACGAAAAGTGATTAGAATAAGCCTTATGATGCACAAAATGAGGTAAATGTTCATCCAATGACACAAATGCAATTATTGGATGAACTACATTCCTTAAGTACGAAAAGTGATTAGAATAAGCCTTGGGATGCACAAAATGAGGTAAATGTTCATCCAATTACACAAACGCGATTATTGGATAAACTATATTCCTTAAGTACGAAAAGTGATTAGAATAAGCCTTGGGATGCACAAAATGACGTAAATGTTCATCCAATGACACAAACGCGCTTATTGGATGAACTTCAATCCTTAAGTACAAAGAGTGAGTCGAATAAGCCTTGGGATGCACAGAATGACGTAAATGTTCATCCAATGACACAAACGCGCTTATTGGATGAACTACATTCCTTAAGTATGAAAAGTGATTAGAATAAACCTTGGGATGCACAAAATGACGTAAATGTTCAACCAATGACACAAACTTGGTTATTGGATGAACTACATTCCTTAAGTACAAAAAGTGATTAGAATAAACCTTGGGATGCACAAAATGACGTAAATGTTCATCCAATGACACAAACTCGCTTATTGGATGAACTACCTTCCTTAAGTATGAAAAGTGATTAGAATAAGCCTTGGGATGCACAAAATGACGTAAATGTTCAACCAATGACACAAACTTGGTTATTGGATGAACTACATTCCTTAAGTACGAAAAGTGATTAGAATAAGCCTTGGGATGCACAAAATGCCGTAAATGTTCATCCAATGACACAAATGCACTTATTGGATGAACTATATTCCTTAAGTACCAAAATTGATTGGAATAAGCCTTGGGATGCACAAAATGACGTAAATGTTCATCCAATGACACAAACTCGCTTATTAGATGAACTACATTCCTTAAGTATGAAAAGTGATTAGAATAAGCCTTGCGATGCAAAAAATGACGTAAATGTTCATCCAACGACACAAACGCGCTTATTAGATGAACTACATTCGTTAAGTATAAAAAATCATTCGAATAAGCCTTGGGATGCACAAACTGACGTAAATGTTCATCTAACGACACAAACTCGCTTATTGGATGAACTACATTCGTTAAGTACCAAAATTGATTGGAATAAGCCTTGGGATGCACAAAATGACGTAAATGTTCATCCAATGACACAAACTCGCTTATTGGATGAACTACATTCCTTATGTAGGAAAAGTGATTAGAATAAGCCTTGGGATGCACAAAATGACGTAAATGTTCATCCAATGACACAAACTCGCTTATTGGATGAACTACATTCCTTAAGTACGAATATTGATTGGAATAAGCCTTGCGATGCACAAAATGACGTAAATGTTCATCCAATGACACAAACGCGCTTATTGGATGAACTACATTCCTTAAGTATAAAAAGTGATTAGAATAAGCCTTGGGATGCACATAATAATGTAAATGTTCATCCAATGACACAAACTCGCTTATTGGATGAACTACCTTCCTTAAGTATGAAAAGTGATTGGAATAAGCGTTGGGATGCAAAAAATGACGTAAATGTTCATCTAATGACACAAACGCGCTTATTGGATGAACTACATTCCTTAAGTACGAAAAGTGATTAGAATAAGCATTGGGATGCACAAAATGACGTAAATGTTCATCCAATGACACAAACGCACTGATTCGATGAACTACATTCCTTAAGTACGAAAAGTGATTAGAATAGGCCTTGGGATGCACAAAATGAAGTAAATGTTTATCCAATGACACAAACGCGCTTATTGGATGAATTACATTCCTTAAGTACGAAAAGTGATTAGAATAAGCCTTATGATGCACAAAATGACGTAAATGTTCATCCAATGACACAAATGCAATTATTGGATGAACTACATTCCTTAAGTACGAAAAGTGATTAGAATAAGCCTTGGGATGCACAAAATGAGGTAAATGTTCATCCAATTACACAAACGCGATTATTGGATAAACTATATTCCTTAAGTACGAAAAGTGATTAGAATAAGCCTTGGGATGCACAAAATGACGTAAATGTTCATCCAATGACACAAACGCGCTTATTGGATGAACTTCAATCCTTAAGTACAAAGAGTGAGTCGAATAAGCCTTGGGATGCACAGAATGACGTAAATGTTCATCCAATGACACAAACGCGCTTATTGGATGAACTACATTCCTTAAGTATGAAAAGTGATTAGAATAAACCTTGGGATGCACAAAATGACGTAAATGTTCAACCAATGACACAAACTTGGTTATTGGATGAACTACATTCCTTAAGTACAAAAAGTGATTAGAATAAACCTTGGGATGCACAAAATGACGTAAATGTTCATCCAATGACACAAACTCGCTTATTGGATGAACTACCTTCCTTAAGTATGAAAAGTGATTAGAATAAGCCTTGGGATGCACAAAATGACGTAAATGTTCATCCAATGACACAAACGCGCTTATTGGATGAACTACATTCCTTAAGTATAAAAAGTGATTAGAATAAGCCTTGGGATGCACATAATGATGTAAATGTTCATCCAATGACACAAACTCGCTTATTGGATGAACTACCTTCCTTAAGTATGAAAAGTGATTGGAATAAGCGTTGGGATGCAAAAAATGACGTAAATGTTCATCTAATGACACAAACGCGCTTATTGGATGAACTACATTCCTTAAGTACGAAAAGTGATTAGAATAAGCATTGGGATGCACAAAATGACGTAAATGTTCATCCAATGACACAAACGCACTGATTCGATGAACTACATTCCTTAAGTACGAAAAGTGATTAGAATAGGCCTTGGGATGCACAAAATGAAGTAAATGTTTATCCAATGACACAAACGCGCTTATTGGATGAATTACATTCCTTAAGTACGAAAAGTGATTAGAATAAGCCTTATGATGCACAAAATGACGTAAATGTTCATCCAATGACACAAATGCAATTATTGGATGAACTACATTCCTTAAGTACGAAAAGTGATTAGAATAAGCCTTGGGATGCACAAAATGAGGTAAATGTTCATCCAATTACACAAACGCGATTATTGGATAAACTATATTCCTTAAGTACGAAAAGTGATTAGAATAAGCCTTGGGATGCACAAAATGACGTAAATGTTCATCCAATGACACAAACGCGCTTATTGGATGAACTTCAATCCTTAAGTACAAAGAGTGAGTCGAATAAGCCTTGGGATGCACAGAATGACGTAAATGTTCATCCAATGACACAAACGCGCTTATTGGATGAACTACATTCCTTAAGTATGAAAAGTGATTAGAATAAACCTTGGGATGCACAAAATGACGTAAATGTTCAACCAATGACACAAACTTGGTTATTGGATGAACTACATTCCTTAAGTACAAAAAGTGATTAGAATAAACCTTGGGATGCACAAAATGACGTAAATGTTCATCCAATGACACAAACTCGCTTATTGGATGAACTACCTTCCTTAAGTATGAAAAGTGATTAGAATAAGCCTTGGGATGCACAAAATGACGTAAATGTTCATCCAATGACACAAACGCGCTTATTGGATGAACTACATTCCTTAAGTATAAAAAGTGATTAGAATAAGCCTTGGGATGCACATAATGATGTAAATGTTCATCCAATGACACAAACTCGCTTATTGGATGAACTACCTTCCTTAAGTATGAAAAGTGATTGGAATAAGCGTTGGGATGCAAAAAATGACGTAAATGTTCATCTAATGACACAAACGCGCTTATTGGATGAACTACATTCCTTAAGTACGAAAAGTGATTAGAATAAGCATTGGGATGCACAAAATGACGTAAATGTTCATCCAATGACACAAACGCACTGATTCGATGAACTACATTCCTTAAGTACGAAAAGTGATTAGAATAGGCCTTGGGATGCACAAAATGAAGTAAATGTTTATCCAATGACACAAACGCGCTTATTGGATGAATTACATTCCTTAAGTACGAAAAGTGATTAGAATAAGCCTTATGATGCACAAAATGACGTAAATGTTCATCCAATGACACAAATGCAATTATTGGATGAACTACATTCCTTAAGTACGAAAAGTGATTAGAATAAGCCTTGGGATGCACAAAATGAGGTAAATGTTCATCCAATTACACAAACGCGATTATTGGATAAACTATATTCCTTAAGTACGAAAAGTGATTAGAATAAGCCTTGGGATGCACAAAATGACGTAAATGTTCATCCAATGACACAAACGCGCTTATTGGATGAACTTCAATCCTTAAGTACAAAGAGTGAGTCGAATAAGCCTTGGGATGCACAGAATGACGTAAATGTTCATCCAATGACACAAACGCGCTTATTGGATGAACTACATTCCTTAAGTATGAAAAGTGATTAGAATAAACCTTGGGATGCACAAAATGACGTAAATGTTCAACCAATGACACAAACTTGGTTATTGGATGAACTACATTCCTTAAGTACAAAAAGTGATTAGAATAAACCTTGGGATGCACAAAATGACGTAAATGTTCATCCAATGACACAAACTCGCTTATTGGATGAACTACCTTCCTTAAGTATGAAAAGTGATTAGAATAAGCCTTGGGATGCACAAAATGACATAAATGTTCATCCAATGACACAAACGCGCTTATTGGGTGAACTACGTTCCTTAAGTACGAAAAGTGATTAGAATATGCCTTAGGATGCACAAAATGACGTAAATGTTCATCCAATTACACAAACCTGCTTATTGGATGAACTACAATCCTTAAGTACGAAAAGTGATTAAAATAAGCCTTGGGATTCACAAAATAAGGTAAATGTTAATTTAATGACACAAACGCGCTTATTGCGTGAACAATATTTCTTAAGTACGAAAATTGATTAGAATAAGCGTTGGGATGGATAAAATGACGTAAATGTTCATCCAATGACACAAACGCGCTTATTGGATGAACTACATTCCTTAAGTACGAAAAGTGATTAGAATAAGCCTTGGGATGCACAAAATGACCTAAATGCTAAATTAATGACACAAACGCGCTTATTGGATGAACTACATTTCTTAAGTACGAAAAGTGATTATAATAAGCCTTGGGATGCACAAAATGATGTAAATGTTAAATTAATGACACAAACACGCTTATTGGATGAACTATATTCCTTAAGTACGAAAAGTGATTAGAATAAGCCTTGGGAAGTAAAAAATGACGTAAATGTTCATCCAACGACAATAATGCACTTATTGGATGAACTACATTCCTTAAGTACGAAAAGTGATTAGAATAAGCCTTGGGATGCACAAAATGATGTAAATGTTCATCCAATGACACAAATGCTCTTATTGGATGAACTACATTTCTTAAGTACAACAAGTGATTAGAATAAGCCTTTGAATGCACAAAATGACGTAAATGTTAAATTAATTACACAAACAGGCTTATTGGATGAACTACATTCCTCAAGTACGAAAAGTGATTAGAATAACCCTTGGGATGCACAAAATGACGTAAATGTTCATCCAATGACACAAACGCGCTTATTGGATGAACTACATTCCTTATGTACGAAAAGTGATTAGAAGAAGCCTTGTGATGCACAAAATGACGTAAATGTTCATCCAATAACACAAATGCATTTATTGGATGAACTACATTCCTTAAGTACGAAAAGTGATTAGAATAAGCCTTGGGATGCACAAAAAGACGTCAATGTTCATTCAATGACACAAACGCGCTTATTGGATGAACTACATTCCTTAAGTACGAAAAGTGATTAGAATAAGCCTTGGGATGCACAAAATGACGTAAATGTTAAATTAATGACACAAACATGCTTATTGAATGAACTACATTCCTTAAGTATGAAAAGTGATTAGAATAAGCCTTACAAAATGACGTAAATGTTCATCCAATGACACAATTGCACTTATTGGATGAACTACATTCCTTAAGTACAAAAAGTGATTAGAATAAGCCTTGGGATTCACAAAATGATGTAAATGTTCATCCAATGACACAAATGCACTTTTTGGATGTACTACATTCGTTAAGTACGAAAAGTGATTAGAATAAGCCTTGGGATTCACAAAATGACGTAAATGTTAAATTAATGACACAAACGTGCTTATTGGATGGACTACATTCCTTAAGTATGAAAAGTGATTAGAATAAGCCCTGGGATGCACAAAATGACGTAAATGTTAAATAAATGACAAAAACATGCTTATTGAATGAACTACATTCCTTAAGTACGAAAAGTGATTAGAATAAGCCTTGGGATGCACAAAATGACGTAAATGTTCATCCAATGACACAATTGCACTTATTGGATAAACTACATTCCTTAAGAACAAAAAGTGATTAGAACAACCCTTGGGATGTACGTAATGACGTAAATGTTCATCCAATTACACAAATGCACTTATTGGATGTACTACATGCTTAAGTAGGAAAAGTGATTAGAATAAGCTTTGGGATGCACAAAATGACGTAAATGTTAAATACATGAAACAAACGCACTTATTAGATGAACTACATTTCTTAAGTATGAAAAGTGATTAGTATAAGCCTTGGGCTGCACAAAATGACGTAAATGTTCATCCAATGACACAAATGCACTTATTGGATGAACTATATTACTTAAGTTAGAAAAGTGATTAGAATAAGCCTTGGGCTGCACAAAATCACGTAAATTATCATCCAATGACACAAATGCACTTATTGGCTGAACTACATTCCTTAAGTACGAAAAGTGATTAGAATAAGCCTTGGGATGCACAAAATGACCTAAATGCTAAATTAATGACACAAACGCGCTTATTGGATGAACTACATTCCTTAAGTACGAAAAGTGATTAGAATAAGCCTTAGGATGTACAAAATGATGTAAATGTTCATCCAATGACACAAATGCACCTATTGGATGAACTACATTACTTAAGTAGGAAAAGTGATTAGAATAAGCTTTAGGATGCACAAAATGACGTAAATGTTAAATTCATGACACAAATACACTTATTGGATGAACTACATTCCTTAAGTACGAAAAGTGATTAGAATAAGTCTTGGGTTGCACAAAATGACGTAAATGTTAAATTAATGACACAAACGCACTTATTGGATGAACTACATTCCTTAAGTAGGAAAAGTGATTAGAATAAGCCTTAGGATGCACAAAATGATGTAACTGTTAAATTAATGACACAAACATGCTTATTGGATGAAATACATTCCTTAAGTACGAAAAGTGATTATAATAAGCCTTGGGATGCACAAAATGACGTAAATGTTCATCCAATGACCCAATTGCACTAATTGGATGAACTACATGCCTAAGTAGGAAAAGTGATTCGAATAAGCCTTGGGATTTACAAAATGACGTAAATATAAAATTAGTGACACAAATGCACTTATTGGATGAACTACATTCCTTAAGTACGAAAATTGATTAGAATAAGTCTTGGGTTGCACAAAATGACGTTAATGTTAAATTAATGACACAAACGTACTTATTGGATGAACTACATTCCTTAAGTACGAAAAGTGATTAGAATAAGCCTTAGGATGCACAAAATGATGTAAATGTTCATCCAATGATACAAATGCACTTATTGGATGAACTACATTGCTAAAGTAGGAAAAGTGATTAGAATAAGCTTTGGGATGCACAAAATGACGTAAATGTTAAATTCATGACACAAACGCCCTTATTGGATGAACTACATTTCTTAAGTACGAAAAGTGATTAGAATAAGCTTTGGGATGCACAAAATGACGTAAATGTTAAATTCATGACACAAACGCCCTTATTGGATGAACTACATTTCTTAAGTACGAAAAGTGATTAGAATAAGCCTTGGGATGCACAAAATGACGTAAATGTTCATCCAATTACACAAATGCACTTATTGGATGAACTACATTCCTTAAGTACGAAAAGTGAATAGAATAAGCTTTGGGATGCACAAGATGACGTAAATGTTTAAATTATCGACACAAACGCTTTTGTTGGATGAACTACATTCCTTAAGTGCGAAAAGTGATTAGAATAAGCCTTGGGATGCACAAAATGACGTAAATGTTCATCCAATGGCACAAATGCACTTATTGGATGAACTATATTACTTAAGTACGAAAAGTGATTAGAATAAGCCTTGGGATGCACAAAATGACGTAAATGTTAAATTAATGACACAAACATGCTTATTGGATGAACTACATTCCTTAAGTACGAAAAGTGATTAGAATAAGCCTTGGGATGCACAAAATGACGTAAATGTTCATCCAATGACACAAATGCACTTTTTTGGATGAACTACATTCCTTTAGTACGTAAAGTGATTAGAATTAGCTTTGGGATGCACAAAATGACGTAAATGTTAAATTAATGACACAAACATGCTTATTGGATGAAATACATTCCGTAAGTACAAAAAGTGATTAGAATAAGCCTTGGGATGCACAAAATGACGTAAATGTTCATCCAATGACACAAACGCATTTATTGGATGAACTACATTCCTTAAGTACAAAAAGTGATTAGAATAAGCCTTGGGATGCACAAAATAACGTAAATGTTCATCCAATGACACAAATGCACTTATTGGATGAACTATATTACTTAAGTACGAAAAGTGATTAGAATAAGCCTTGGGATGCACAAAATGACGTAAATGTTAAATTAATGACACAAACGCTCTTATTGGATGAAATACATTCCTTAACTACGAAAAGTGATTAGAATAAGTCTTGGGATCCACAAAATGACGTAAATGTTCATCCAATGACACAAATGCTCTTATTGGATGAACTACATTCTTCAGTAAGAAAAGTGATTAGAATAAGCCTTGGGATTCACAAAATGACGTAAATGTTCATCCAATGACACAGTTACACTTATTGGATGAACTACATTCCTTAAGTACAAAAAGTGATTAGAATAAGCCTTGGGATGCACAAAATGACGTAAATGTTCATCCAATGACACAAATGCACTTTTTGGATGAAATACATTCCTTAACTACGAAAAGTGATTAGAATAAGGCTTGGGATCCACAAAATGACGTAAATGTTCATCCAATGACACAAATGCTCTTATTGGATGAACTATATTACTTAAGTACGACAAGTGATTAGAATAAGCCTTGGGATGCACAAAATGACGTAAATGTTAAATTAATGACACAAATGCACTTATTGGATGAACTACATTCCTTAAGTACGAAACGTGATTAGAATAAGTCTTGGGTTGCACAAAATGACGTAAATGTTAAATTAATGACACAAACGCGCGTATTGGATGAACTACATTCCTTATTAACGAAAAGTAATTAGAATAAGACTTGGAATGCACAAAATGACGTAAATATGCATCCAATGACACAAATGCACTTATTGGATGAACTACATTCCTAAGTAAGAAAAGTGATAAGAATAAGCCTTGGGATTCACAAAATGACGTAAATGTTCATCCAATGACACAGTTACACTTATTGGATGAACTACATTCCTTAAGTACGAAAAGTGATTAGAATAAGCCTTGGGATGCACAAAATGACGTAAATGTTCATCCAATGACACAAATGCACTTTTTGGATGAACTACATTCCTTTAGTACGTAAAGTGATTAGAATAAGCTTTGGGATGCACAAAATGACGTAAATGTTAAATTAATGACACAAACATGCTTATTGGATGAACTATATTCCTTAAGTACGAAAAGTGATTAGAATAAGCCTTAGGATGCACAAAATGACGTAAATGTTCTTCCAATGACACAAAAGCACTTTTTGGATGAACTACATTCCTTTAGTACGTAAAGTGATTAGAATAAGCTTTGGGATGCACAAAATGACGTAAATGTTAAATTAATGACACAAACATGCTTATTGGATGAAATACATTCCGTAAGTACGAAAAGTGATTAGAATAAGCCTTGGGATGCACAAAATGACGTAAATGTTCATCCAATGACACAAACGCATTTATTTGATGAACTACATTCCTTAAGTACAAAAAGTGATTAGAATAGGACTTGGGATGCACAAAATAACGTAAATGTTCATCCAATGACACAAATGCACTTATTGGATGAACTATATTACTTAAGTACGTAAAGTGATTAAAATAAGCCTTGGGATGCACAAAATGACGTAAATGTTAAATTAATGACACAAATGCGCTTATTGGATGAACTACATTCCTTAAGTACGAAAAGTGATTAGAATAAGCCTTGGGATGCACAAGATGACGTAAATGTTAAATTAATGACACAAACGCTCTTATTGGATGAACTACATTCCTTAACTACGGAAAGTGATTAGAGTAAGCCTTGGGATGCACAAAATGACGTAAATGTTCATCCAATGATACAAATGCACTTATTGGATGAACTATATTACTTAAGTACGAGAAGTGATTAGAATAAGCCTTGGGATGCACAAAATGACGTAAATGTTAAATTAATGACACAAATGCACTTATTGGATGAACTACATTCCTTAAGTACGAAACGTGATTAGAATAAGTCTTGGGTTGCACAAAATGACGTAAATGTTAAATTAATGACACAAACGCGCGTATTGGATGAACTACATTCCTTATTAACGAAAAGTAATTAGAATAAGACTTGGAATACACAAAATGACGTAAATATGCATCCAATGACACAAATGCGCTTATTGGATGAACTACATTCTTAAGTAAGAAAAGTGATTAGAATAAGCCTTGGGATTCACAAAATGACGTAAATGTTCATCCAACGACACACTTACACTTATTGGTTGAACTACATTCCTTAAGTACGAAAAGTGATTAGAATAAGCTTTGGGATGCACAAAATGACGTAAATGTTCATCCAATGACACAAATGCACTTTTTGGATGAACTACATTCCTTTAGTACGTAAAGTGATTAGAAAAAGCTTTGGGATGCACAAAATGACGTAAATGTTAAATTAATGACACAAACATGCTTATTGGATGAACTACATTCCTTAAGTAGGAAAAGTGATTAGAATAAGCCTTGGGATGCACAAAATGAAGTAAATGTTCATCCAATGACACAAATGCACTTTTTGGATGAACTACATTCCTTTAGTACGTAAAGTGATTAGAATAAGCTTTGGGATGCACAAAATGACGTAAATGTTAAATTAATGACACAAACATGCTTATTGGATTAAATACATTCCGTAAGTACGAAAAGTGATTAGAATAAGCCTTGGGATGCCCAAAATGACGTAAATGTTCGTCCAATGACACAAACGCATTTATTGGATGAACTACATTCCTTAAGTACAAAAAGTGATTAGAATAAGCCTTGGGATGCACAAAATAACGTAAATGTTCATCCAATGACACAAATGCACTTATTGGATGAACTATATTACTTAACTAAGAAAAGTGATTAGAATAAGCCTTGGGATGCACAAAATGACGTAAATGTTAAATTAATGACACAAACGCTCTTATTGGATGAAATACATTCCTTAACTACGAAAAGTGATTAGAATAAGGCTTGGGATCCACAAAATGACGTAAATGTTCATCCAATGACACAAATGCTCTTATTGGATGAACTATATTACTTAAGTACGAAAAGTGATTAGAATAAGCCTTGGGATGCACAAAATGACGTAAATGTTAAATTAATGACACAAATGCGCTTGTTGGATGAACTACATTCCTTAAGTACGAAAAGTGATTAGAATAAGCCTTGGGATGCACAAGATGACGTAAATGTTAAATTAATGACACAAACGCTTTTATTGGATGAACTGTACTTAACTACGGAAAGTGATTAGAATAAGCCTTGGGATGCACAAGAGGACGTAAATGTTCATCCAATGACACAAATGCACTTATTGGATGAACTATATTACTTAAGTACGAGAAGTGATTAGAATAAGCCTTGGGATGCACAAAATGACGTAAATGTTAAATTAATGACACAAATGCACTTATTGGATGAACTACATTCCTTAAGTACGAAACGTGATTAGAATAAGTCTTGGGTTGCACAAAATGACGTAAATGTTAAATTAATGACACAAACGCGCGTATTGGATGAACTACATTCCTTATTAACGAAAAGTAATTAGAATAAGACTTGGAATGCACAAAATGACGTAAATATGCATCTAATGACACAAATGCACTTATTGGATGAACTACATTCTTAAGTAAGAAAAGTGATTAGAATAAGCCTTGGGATTCACAAAATGACGTAAATGTTCATCCAATGACACACTTACACTTATTGGATGAACTACATTCCGTAAGTACGAAAAGTGATTAGAATAAGCCTTGGGATGCACAAAATGACGTAAATGTTCATCCAATGACACAGACGCATTTATTGGATGAACTACATTCCTTCAGTACAAAAAGTGATTAGAATAAGCCTTGGGATGCACAAAATAACGTAAATGTTCATCCAATGACACAAATGCACTTAATGGATGAACTATATTACTTAAGTACGAAAAGTGATTAGAATAAGCCTTGGGATGCACAAAATGACGTAATTGTTAAATTAATGACACAAACGCTCTTATTGGATGAAATACATTCCTTAACTACGAAAAGTTATTAGAATAAGGCTTGGGATCCACAAAATGACGTAAATGTTCATCCAATGACACAAATGCTCTTATTGGATGAACTATATTACTTAAGTACGAAAAGTGATTAGAATAAGCCTTGGGATGCACAAAATGACGTAAATGTTAAATTAATGACACAAATGCACTTATTGGATGAACTATATTACTTAAGTACGAGAAGTGATTAGAATAAGCCTTGGGATGCACAAAATGACATAAATGTTAAATTAATGGCACAAATGCACTTATTGGATGAACTACATTCCTTAAGTACGAAACGTGATTAGAATAAGTCTTGGGGTTGCAGAAAATGACGTAAATGTTAAATTAATGACACAAACGCGCGTATTGGATGAACTGCATTCCTTATTAATGAAAAGTAATTAGAATAAGACTTGTAATGCACAAAATGACGTAAATATGCATCCAATGACACAAATGCACTTATTGGTTGAACTACATTCTTAAGTAAGAAAAGTGATTAGAATAAGCCTTGGGATTCACAAAATGACGTAAATGTTCATCCAATGACACACTTACACTTATTGGATGAACTAGATTCCTTAAGTACGAAAAGTGATTAGAATAAGCCTTGGGATGCACAAAATGACGTAAATGTTTATCCAATGACACAAATGCACTTTTTGGATGAACTACATTCCTTTAGTACGTAAAGTGATTAGAATAAGCTTTGGGATGCACAAAATGACGTAAATGTTAAATTAATGACACAAACATGCTTATTGGATGAACTACATTCCTTAAGTACGAAAAGTGATTAGAATAAGCCTTGGGATGCACAAAATGACGTAAATGTTCATCCAATGACACAAATGCACTTTTTGGATGAACCACATTCCTTTAGTACGTAAAGTGATTAGAATAAGCTTTGGGATGCACAAAATGACGTAAATGTTAAATTCATGACACAAACATGCTTATTGGATGAAATACATTCCGTAAGTACGAAAAGTGATTAGAATAAGCCTTGGGATGCACAAAATGACGTAAATGTTCATCCAATGACACAAACGCATTTATTGGATGAACTACATTCCTTAAGTACAAAAAGTGATTAGAATAAGCCTTGGGATGCACAAAATAACGTAAATGTTCATGAAATGACACAAATGCACTTATTGGATGAACTATATTACTTAAGTACGAAAAGTGATTAGAATAAGCCTTGGGATGCACAAAATGACGTAAATGTTAAATTAATGACACAAACATGCTTATTGGATGAACTACATTCCTTAAGTACGAAAAGTGATTAGAATAAGCCTTGGGATGCACAAAATGAAGTAAATGTTCACCAATGACACAAATGCACTTTTTGGATGAACTACATTCCTTTAGTACGTAAAGTGATTAGAATAAGCTTTGGGATGCACAAAATGACGTAAATGTTAAATTAATGTCACAAACATGCTTATTGGATTAAATACATTCCGTAAGTACGAAAAGTGATTAGAATAAGCCTTGGGATGCCCAAACTGACGTAAATGTTCGTCCAATGACACAAACGCATTTATTGGATGAACTACATTCCTTAAGTACAAAAAGTGATTAGAATAAGCCTTGGGATGCACAAAATAACGTAAATGTTCATCCAATGACACAAATGCACTTATTGGATGAACTATATTACTTAACTAAGAAAAGTGATTAGAATAAGCCTTGGGATGCACAAAATGACGTAAATGTTAAATTAATGACACAAACGCTCTTATTGGATGAAATACATTCCTTAACTACGAAAAGTGATTAGAATAAGGCTTGGGATCCACAGAATGACGTAAATGTTCATCCAATGACACAAATGCTCTTATTGGATGAACTATATTGCTTAAGTACGAAAAGTGATTAGAATAAGCCTTGGGATGCACAAAATGACGTAAATGTTAAATTAATGACACAAATGCGCTTATTGGATGAACTACATTCCTTAAGTACGAAAAGTGATTAGAATAACCCTTGGGATGCACAAGATGACGTAAATGATAAATTAATGACACAAACGCTCTTATTGGATGAACTATATTACTTAAGTACGAAAAGTGTTAGAATAAGCCTTGGGATGCACAAAATGACGTAAATGTTAAATTAATGACACAAATGCACTTATTGGATGAACTATATTACTTAAGTACGAGAAGTGATTAGAATAAGCCTTGGGATGCACAAAATGACGTAAATGTTAAATTAATGGCACAAATGCACTTATTGGATGAACTACATTCCTTAAGTACGAAACGTGATTAGAATAAGTCTTGGGGTTGCAGAAAATGACGTAAATGTTAAATTAATGACACAAACGCGCGTATTGGATGAACTGCATTCCTTATTAA
>JBBPBO010001984.1:39065358-39080850 GCA_037974295.1 Cicer cuneatum | reverse complement strand
AAAGTGATTAGAATAAGCCTTGGGATGCACAAAATGACGTAAATGTTCATCCAATGACACAAATGCACTTATTGGATGAACTATATTACTTAAGTACGAGAAGTGATTAGAATAAGCCTTGGGATGCACAAAATAACGTAAATGTTCATCCAATGACACAAATGTACTTATTGGATGAACTATATTACTTAAGTACGAAAAGTGATTAGAATAAGCCTTGGGATGCACAAAATGACGTAAATGTTAAATTAATGACACAAACGCTCTTATTGGATGAACTACATTCCTTAAGTACGAAAAGTGATTAGAATAAGCCTTGGGATGCACAAGATGACGTAAATGTTAAATTAATGACACAAACGCTCTTATTGGATGCACTACATTCCTTAACTACGGAAAGTGATTAGAATAAGCCTTGGGATGCACAAAATGACGTAAATGTTCATCCAATGACACAAATGCACTTATTGGATGAACTATTTTACTTAAGTACGAGAAGTGATTAGAATAAGCCTTGGGATGCACAAAATGACGTAAATGTTAAATTAATGACACAAATGCACTTATTGGATGAACTACATTCCTTAAGTACGAAACGTGATTAGAATAAGTCTTGGGTTGCACAAATGACGTAAATGTTAAATTAATGACACAAACGCGCGTATTGGATGAACTACATTCCTTATTAACGAAAAGTAATTAGAATAAGACTTGGAATGCACAAAATGACGTAAATATGCATCCAATGACACAAATGCACTTATTGGATGAACTACATTCTTAAGTAAGAAAAGTGATTAGAATAAGCCTTGGGATTCACAAAATGACGTAAATGTTCATCCAATGACACACTCACACTTATTGCATGAACTACATTCCTTAAGTACGAAAAGTGATTAGAATAAGCCTTGGGATGCACAAAATGACGTAAATGTTCATCCAATGACACAATTGCACTTTTTGGATGAACTACATTCCTTTAGTACGTAAAGTGATTAGAATAAGCTTTGGGATGCACAAAATGACGTAAATGTTAAATTAATGACACAAACATGCTTATTGGATGAAATACATTCCGTAAGTACGAAAAGTGATTAGAATAAGCCTTGGGATGCACAAAATAACGTAAATGTTCATCCAATGACACAAATGCACTTATTGGATGAACTATATTGCTTAAGTACGAAAAGTGATTAGAATAAGCCTTGGGATGCACAAAATGACGTAAATGTTAAATTAATGACACAAACGCTCTTATTGGATGAACTACATTCCTTAAGTACGAAAAGTGATTAGAATAAGTCTTGGGTTGCACAAAATGATGTAAATGTTAAATTAATGACACAAACGCACGGTATTGGATGAACTACATTCCTTATTAACGAAAAGTAATTAGAATAAGACTTGGAATGCATAAAATGACGTAAATATGCATCCAATGACACAAATGCACTTATTGGATGAACTACATTCTTAAGTAAGAAAAGTGATTAGAATAAGCCTTGGGATTCACAAAATGACGTAAATGTTCATCCAACGACACACTTACACTTATTTGATGAACTACATTCCTTAAGTACGAAAAGTGATTAGAATAAGCCTTGGGATGCACAAAATGACGTAAATGTTCATCCAATGACACAAATGCACTTTTTGGATGAACTACATTCCTTTAGTACGTAAAGTGATTAGAATAAGCTTTGGGATGCACAAAATGACGTAAATGTTAAATTAATGACACAAACATGCTTATTGGATGAACTACATTCCTTAAGTACGAAAAGTGATTAGAATAAGCCTTGGGATGCACAAAATGACGTAAATGTTCATCCAATGACACAAATGCACTTTTTGGATGAACTACATTCCTTTAATACGTAAAGTGATTACAATAAGCTTTGGGATGCACAAAATGACGTAAATGTTAAATTAATGACACAAACATGCTTAATGGATGAAATACATTCCGTAAGTACGAAAAGTGATTAGAATAAGCCTTGGGATGCACAAAATGACGTAAATGTTCATCCAATGACACAAACGCATTTATTGGATGAACTACATTCCTTAAGTACAAAAAGTGATTAGAATAAGCCTTGGGATGCACAAAATAACGTAAATGTTCATCCAATGACACAAATGCACTTATTGGATGAACTATATTGCTTAAGTACGAAAAGTGATTAGAATAAGCCTTGGGATGCACAAAATGACGTAAATGTTAAATTAATGACACAAACGCTCTTATTGGATGAAATACATTCCTTAACTACGAAAAGTGATTAGAATAAGGCTTGGGATCCACAAAATGACGTAAATGTTCATCCAATGACACAAATGCTCTTATTGGATGAACTATATTACTTAAGTACGAAAAGTGATTAGAATAAGCCTTGGGATGCACAAAATTACGTAAATGTTAAATTAATGACACAAATGCACTTATTGGATGAACTACATTCCTTAACTACGAAACGTGATTAGAATAAGTCTTGGGTTGCACAAAATGACGTAAATGTTAAATTAATGACACAGACGCTCTTATTGGATGAACTACGTTCCTTTAGTACGTAAAGTGATTAGAATAAGCTTTGGGATGCACAAAATGACGTAAATGTGAAATTAATGACACAAACATGGTTATTGGATGAAATACATTCCGTAAGTACGAAAAGTGATTAGAATAAGCCTTGGGATGCACAAAATGACGTAAATGTTCATCCAATGACACAAACGTATTTATTGGATGAACTAGATTCCTTAAGTACGAAAAGTGATTAGAATAAGCCTTGGGATGCACAAAATGACGTAAATGTTAAATTAATGACACAAATGCGCTTATTGGATGAACTACATTCCTTAAGTACGAAAACTAATTAGAATAAGCCTTGGGATGCACAAGATGACGTAAATGTTATATTAATGACACAAACGCTCTTATTGGATGAACTACATTCCTTAACTACGGAAAGTGATTAGAATAAGCATTGGGATGCACAAAATGACGTAAATGTTCATCCAATGACACAAATTCACTTATTGGATGAACTATATTACTTAAGTACGAGAAGTGATTAGAATAAGCCTTGGGATGCACAAAATGACGTAAATGTTAAATTAATGACACAAATGCACTTATTGGATGAACTACATTCCTTAAGTACGAAACGTGATTAGAATAAGTCTTGGGTTGCACAAAATGACGTAAATGTTAAATTAATGACACAAACGCGCGTATTGGATGAACTACATTCCTTATTAACGAAAAGTAATTAATATCAGACTTGGAATGCACAAAATGACGTAAATATGCATCCAATGACACAAATGCACTTATTGGATGAACTACATTCTTAAGTAAGAAAAGTGATTAGAATAAGCCTTGGGATTCACAAAATGACGTAAATGTTCATCCAATGACACACTTACACTTATTGGATGAACTACATTCCTTAAGTACGAAAAGTGATTAGAATAAGCCTTGGGATGCACAAAATGACGTAAATGTTCATCCAATGACACAAATGCACTTTTTGGATGAATTACATTCCTTTAGTACGTAAAGTGATTAGAATAAGCTTTGGGATGCACAAAATGACGTAAATGTTAAATTAATGACACAAACATGCTTATTGGATGAACTATATTCCTTAAGTACGAAAAGTGATTAGAATAAGCCTTGGGATGCACAAAATGACGTAAATGTTAAATTAATGACACAAATGCTCTTATTGGATGAAATACATTCCTTAACTACGAAAAATGATTAGAATAAGGCTTGGGATCCACAAAATGACGTAAATGTTCATCCAATGACACAAATGCTGTTATTGGATGAACTATATTACTTAAGTAGGAAAAGTGATTAGAATAAGCCTTGGGATGCACAAAATGACGTAAATGTTAAATTAATGACACAAATGCGCTTATTGGATGAACTACATTCCTTAAGTACGAAAAGTGATTAGAATAAGCCTTGGGATGCACAAGATGACGTAAATATTAAATTAATGACACAAACTCTCTTATTGGATGAACTACATTCCTTAACTACGAAAAGTGATTAGAATAAGCCTTGGGATGCATAAAATGACGTAAATGTTCATCCAATGACACAAATGCACTTATTGGATGAACTATATTACTTAAGTACGAGAAGTGATTAGAATAAGCCTTGGGATGCACAAAATGACGTAAATGTTAAATTAATGACACAAATGCACTTATTGGATGAACTACATTCCTTAAGTACGAAACGTGATTAGAATAAGTCTTGGGTTGCACAAAATGACGTAAATGTTAAATTAATTACACAAACGCGCGTATTGGATAAACTACATTCCTTATTAACGAAAAGTAATTAGAATAAGAGTTGGAATGCACAAAATGACGTAAATATGCATCCAATGACACAAATGCACTTATTGGATGAACTACATTCTTAAGTAAGAAAAGTGATTAGAATAAGCCTTGGGATTCACAAAATGACGTAAATGTTTAATTAATGACACAAATGTGCTTATTGGATGAACTACATTCCTTAAGTACGAAAAGTGATTAGAATAAGCCTTGGGATGCACAAAATGACGTAAATGTTCATCCAATGACACAAATGCACTTTTTGGATGAATTACATTCCTTTAGTACGTAAAGTGATTAGAATAAGCTTTGGGATGCACAAAATGACGTAAATGTTAAATTAATGACACAAACATGCTTATTGGATGAACTATATTCCTTAAGTACGAAAAGTGATTAGAATAAGCCTTGGGATGCACAAAATGACGTAAATGTTAAATTAATGACACAAATGCTCTTATTGGATGAAATACATTCCTTAACTACGAAAAATGATTAGAATAAGGCTTGGGATCCACAAAATGACGTAAATGTTCATCCAATGACACAAATGCTGTTATTGGATGAACTATATTACTTAAGTAGGAAAAGTGATTAGAATAAGCCTTGGGATGCACAAAATGACGTAAATGTTAAATTAATGACACAAATGCGCTTATTGGATGAACTACATTCCTTAAGTACGAAAAGTGATTAGAATAAGCCTTGGGATGCACAAGATGACGTAAATATTAAATTAATGACACAAACTCTCTTATTGGATGAACTACATTCCTTAACTACGAAAAGTGATTACAATAAGCCTTGGGATGCATAAAATGACGTAAATGTTCATCCAATGACACAAATGCACTTATTGGATGAACTATATTACTTAAGTACGAGAAGTGATTAGAATAAGCCTTGGGATGCACAAAATGACGTAAATGTTAAATTAATGACACAAATGCACTTATTGGATGAACTACATTCCTTAAGTACGAAACGTGATTAGAATAAGTCTTGGGTTGCACAAAATGACGTAAATGTTAAATTAATTACACAAACGCGCGTATTGGATAAACTACATTCCTTATTAACGAAAAGTAATTAGAATAAGAGTTGGAATGCACAAAATGACGTAAATATGCATCCAATGACACAAATGCACTTATTGGATGAACTACATTCTTAAGTAAGAAAAGTGATTAGAATAAGCCTTGGGATTCACAAAATGACGTAAATGTTTAATTAATGACACAAATGTGCTTATTGGATGAACTACATTCCTTAAGTACGAAAAGTGATTAGAATAAGCCTTCGGATGCACAAAATGAGGTAAATGTTCATCCAATGACACCACTGCACTTATTGGATGAACTACATTCCATGAGTACGAAAAGTGATTAGAATAAGCCTTGGGAAGCACAAAATGACGTAAATGTTAAATAAATGACACAAACACACTTATTGGATCAACTACATTCCTTATGTATGAAAAGTGATTAGAATAAGCCTTGGGATGCACAATATGACGAAAAGGTAAAATTCATGACACAAAAGCGCTTATCGAATAAACTACATTCCTTAATTACGAAAAGTGATTAGAATAAGCCTTGGGATGCACAAAATGACGTAAACGTTCATCCAATGATACAAACGCACTTAGTGAATGAACTACATTTCTTAATAACGAAAAGTAATTAGAATAAGCCTGGGGATGCACAAAATTACGTAAATGTTAAATTAATGACACAAACGCAGTTATTGGCTGAACTACATTCCTTATGAACGAAAAGTAATTAGAATAAGACTTGGAATGCACAAAATGATGTTAATATGCATCCAATGACACAAATGCACTTATTGGATGAACTACATGCTTAAGTAGGAAAAGTGATTAGAATAAGCCTTGGGATTCACAAAATGACGTAAATGTTTAATTAATGACACAAACGCTCTTATTTGATGAAATACATTCCTTAACTACGAAAAGTGATTAGAATAAGGCTTGGGATCCACAAAATGACGTAAACGTTCATCCAATGACACAAATGCTGTTATTGGATGAACTATATTACTTAAGTACGAAAAGTGATTAGAATAAGCCTTGGGATGCACAAGATGACGTAAATGTTAAATTAATGACACAAACTCTCTTATTGGATGAACTACATTCCTTAACTACGAAAAGTGATTAGAATAAGCCTTGGGATGCACAAAATGACGTAAATGTTCATCCAATGACACAAATGCACTTATTGGATGAACTATATTACTTAAGTACGAGAAGTGATTAGAATAAGCCTTGGGATGCACAAAATGAGGTAAATGTTAAATTAATGACACAAATGCACTTATTGGATGAACTACATTCCTTAAGTAGGAAACGTGATTAGAATAAGTCTTGGGTTGCACAAAATGACGTAAATGTTAAATTAATTACACAAACGTGCGTATTGGATGAACTTCATTCCTTATTAACGAAAAGTAATTAAAATAAGACTTGGAATGCACAAAATGACGTAAATATGCATCCAATGACACAAATGCACTTATTGGATGAACAACATTCTTAAGTAAGAAAAGTGATTAGAATAAGCCTTGGGATTCACAAAATGACGTAAATGTTTAATTAATGACACAAACGTGCTTATTGGATGAACTACATTCCTTAAGTACGAAAAGTGATTAGAATAAGCCTTAGGATGCACAAAATGATGTAAATGTTCATCCAATGACACCACTGCACTTATTGGATGAACTACATTCCATGAGTACGAAAAGTGATTAGAATAAGCCTTGGGAAGCACAAAATGACGTAAATGTTAAATAAATGACACAAACACACTTATTGGATCAACTACATTCCTTAAGTATGAAAAGTGATTAGAATAAGCCTTGGGATGCACAATATGACAAAAAGGTAAAATTCATGACACAAAAGCGCTTATCGAATAAACTACATTCCTTAATTACGAAAAGTGATTAGAATAAGCCTTGGGATGCACAAAATGACGTAAACGTTCATCCAATGATACAAACGCACTTAGTGAATGAACTACATTTCTTAATAACGAAAAGTAATTAGAATAAGCCTGGGGATGCACAAAATTACGTAAATGTTAAATTAATGACACAAACGCAGTTATTGGATGAACTACATTCCTTATGACCGAAAAGTAATTAGAATAAGACATGGAATGCACAAAATGACGTTAATATGCATCCAATGACACAAATGCACTTATTGGATGAACTACATGCTTAAGTAGGAAAAGTGATTAGAATAAGCCTTGGGATGCACAAAATGACGTAAATGTTAAATTAATGACACAAACATGCTTATTGGATGAAATACATTCCTTAAGTACGAAAAGTGATTAGAATAAGCCCTAGGATGCACAAAATGACGTAAATGTGAAATAAATGACACAAACATGCTTATTGAATGAACTACATTCCTTAAGTACAAAAAGTGATTATAATAAGCCTTGGGATGCACAAAATGACGTAAATGTTCATCCAATGACACAATTGCACTTATTGGATGAACTACATTCCTTAAGAACAAAAAGTGATTAGAACAAGCCTTGGGATGTAGGTAATGACGTAAATGTTCATCCAATTACACAAATGCACTTATTGGATGAACTACATGCTTAAGTAGGAAAAATGATTAGAATAAGCTTTGGGATGCACAAAATGACGTAAATGTTAAATACATGACACAAACGCACTTATTGGATGAACTACATTTCTTAAGTACGAAAAGTGATTAGTATAAGCCTTGGGATGCATAAAATGACGTAAATGTTCATCCAATGACACAAATGCACTTATTGGATGAACTATATCACTTAAGTACGAAAAGTGATTAGAATAAGCTTTCGGATGCACAAAATGACGTAAATGTTAAATTCATGACTAAAACGCACTTATTGGATGAACTACATTTCTTAAGTACGAAAAGTGATTAGAATAAGCCTTGGGATGCACAAATTGACGTAAATGTTCATCGAATGACACAATTGCACTAATTGGATGAACTACATGCCTAAGTAGGAAAAATTTTTAGAATAAGCCTTGGGATGCACAAAATGACGTAAATGTTAAATTAATGACACAAATGCACTTATTTGATGAAATACATTGCTTAAGTAGGAAAATGATTAGAATAAGCCTTGGGATGCACAAGATGACGTAAATGTTAAATTAATGACATAAACGCTCTTATTGGATGAACTACATTCCTTAACTACAAAAATTGATTAGAATAAACCTTGGGATGCACAAAATGACGTAAAAGTTCATCCAATGACACAAATGCACTTATTGGATGAACTATATTATTTAAGTACGAAAAGTGATTAGAATAAGCTTTGGGATACACAAAATGACGTAAATGTTAAATACATGACACAAACGCACTTATTGGATGAACTACATTTCTTAAGTACGAAAAATGTGATTAGTATAAGCCTTGGGATGCACAAAATGACGTAAATGTTCATCCAATGACACAAATGCACCTATTGGATAAACTATATCACTTAAATACGAAAAGTTATTAGAATAAGCCTTCGGATGCACAAAATGACGTAAATGTTAAATCCATGACACAAACGCACTTATTGGATGAACTACATTTCTTAAGTTCGAAAAGTGATCAGAATAAGCCTTGGGATTCACAAAATGAAGTAAATGTTCATCCAATGACACAAATCCAGTTATTGGATGAACTAAATTCCTTTAGTACGTAAAGTGATTAGAATAAGCTTTGGGATGCACAAAATGACGTAAATGTTAAATTAATGACACAAACATGCTTATTGGATGAAATACATTCCTTAAGTACGAAAAGTGATTAGAATAAGCCCTGGGATGCACAAAATGGCGTAAATGTGAAATAAATGACACAAACATTCTTATTGAATAAACTACATTCCTTAAGTACGAAAAGTGATTATAATAAGCCTTGGGATGCACAAAATGACGTAAATGTTCATTCAATGACACAATTGCACTTATTGGATGAACTACATTCCTTAAGAACAAAAAGTGATTAGAACAAGCCTTGGGATGTACGTAATGACGTAAATGTTCATCCAATTACACAAATGCACTTATTGGATGAACTACATGCTTAAGTAGGAAAAGTGATTAGAATAAGCTTTGGGATGCACAAAATGACGTCAATGTTAAATACATGACACAAACGCACTTATTGGAAGAACTACATTTCTTAAGTACGAAAAGTGATTAGTATAAGCCTTGGGATGCACAAAATGACGTAAATGTTCATCCAATGACACAAATGCACTTATTGGATGAACTATATCACTTAAGTACGAAAAGTGATTAGAATAAGCTTTCGGATGCACAAAATGACGTAAATGTTAAATTCATGACACAAACGCACTTATTGGATGAACTACATTTCTTAAGTACGAAAAGTGATTAGAATAAGCCTTGGGATGCACAAATTGACGTCAATGTTCATCGAATGACACAATTGCACTAATTGGATGAACTAGATGCCTAAGTAGGAAAATTTTTTAGAATAAGCCTTGGGATCCACAAAATGACGTAAATGTTAAATTAATGACACAAATGCACTTATTGGATGAAATACATTCCTTAAGTAGGAAAATGATTAGAATAAGCCTTGGGATGCACAAGATGACGTAAATGTTAAATTAATGACATAAACGCTCTTATTGGATGAACTACATTCCTTAACTACAAAAATTGATTAGAATAAACCTTGGGATGCACAAAATGACGTAAATGTTCATCCAATGACACAAATGCACTTATTGGATGAACTATATCACTTAAGTACGAAAAGTGATTAGAATAAGCTTTCGGATGCACAAAATGACGTAAATGTTAAATTCATGACACAAACGCACTTATTGGATGAAGTACATTTCTTAAGTACGAAAAGTGATTAGAATAAGCCTTGGGATGCACAAATTGACGTACATGTTCATCGAATGACACAATTGCACTAATTGGATGAACTATATCACTTAAGTACGAAAAGTGATTAGAATAAGCCTTCGGATGCACAAAATGACGTAAATGTTAAATTCATGACACAAACATGCTTATTGGATGAAATACGTTCCTTAAGTACGAAAAGTGATTAGAATAAGCCTTGGGATGCACAAAATGACGTAAATGTTCATCGAATGACACAATTGCACTAATTGGATGAACTACATGCCTAAGTAGGAAAATTCATTAGAATAAGCCTTGGGATCCACAAAATGACGTCAATGTTAAATTAATGACACAAATGCACTTATTGGATGAACTACATTCCTTAAGTACAAAAAGTGATTAGAATAAGCCTTGGGATGCACAAGATGACGTAAATGTTAAATTAATGACACAAACGCTCTTATTGGATGAACTACATGCCTTAAGTACGAAAAGTGATTAGAATAAGCCTTGGGATTCACAAAATGATGTAAATGTTCATCCAATGACACAAATGCACTTATTGGATGAACTACATTCCTTTAGTACGTAAAGTGATTAGAATAAGCCTTAGGATGCACAAAATGACGTAAATGTTCATCAATTGACACAAATGCACTTATTGGATGAACTACATTCCTTCAGAACAAAAAGTAATTCGAATAAGCCTTGAGATGGACAAAATGACGTAAATGTTCATCCAATTACACAAATGCACTTATTGGACGAACTACATCCTTAAGTACGAAAAGTGATTAGAATAAGCCTTGGGATGCACAAAATCACGTAAATGTTCATCCAATGACAGAAAAGTACTTATTGGATGAACTACATTTCTTAAGTACGAAAAGTGATTAGAGTAATCCTTGGGATGCACAAAATGACGTAAATGTTCATCCAATGACACAAATGAACTTATTGGATGAACTACATTCCGTTAGTACGAAAAGTGATTACAATAAGCCTTGGGATACACAAAATGACGTAAATGTTCATCCAACGACACAAACGCGCTTATTGCACGAACTACATTCCTTAACTACGAAAGGTGATTAGAATAAGCCTTGGGATGCACAAAATGACGTAAATGTTAAATTAATGACACAAACATGCTTATTGGATTAACTACTTTCCTTAAGTACGAAAAGTGATTACAATAAGCCTTGGGATACACAAAATGACGTAAATGTTCATCCAATGACACAAACGCGCTTATTGGACGAACTACATTCCTTAACTACGAAAGGTGATTAGAATAAGCCTTGGGATGCACAAAATGACGTAAATGTTAAATTAATGACACAAACATGCTTATTGGATTAACTACTTTCCTTAAGTACGAAAAGTGATTAGAATAAGCGTTGGGATGCACAAAATGACGTAAATCATAAATTAATGACACAAACGCTCTTATTGGATGAACTACATTCCTTAAGTACCAAAAAGTGATTAGAATAATCCTTGGGATGCACAAAATGACGTAAGTGTTCATCCAATGACACAAATGAACTTATTGGATGAACTACATTCCGTTAGTACGAAAAGTGATTACAATAAGCCTTGGGATCCACAAAATGACGTAAATGTTCATCCAATGATACAAACGCGCTTATTGGACGAACTACATTCCTTAACTACGAAGGGTGATTAGAATAAGCCTTGGGATGCTCAAAATGACGTAAATGTTAAATTAATGACACACACATGCTTATTGGATTAACTACTTTCCGTAAGTACGAAAAGTGATTAGAATAAGCGTTGGGATGCACAAAATGACGTAAATGATAAATTAATGACACAAACGCTCTTATTGGATGAACTACATTCCTGAAGTTCGAAAAGTGATTAGAATAATTCTTGGGATGCACAAAATGACGTAAATGTTCATCCTATGACACAAACGCACTTATTGGATGAACTACATTCTTTAAGTACGAAAAGTGATTAGATTAAGCTTTGGGATGCACAAAATGACGTAAATGTTAAATTAATGACACAACCGCTCTTATTGGACGAACTATATTCCTTAAGTACGAAAAGTGATTAGAATTAGCCTTGGGATGCACAAAATGACGTAAATGTTCATCCAATAACACAAATGAACTTATTGGATGAACTATATTCCTTTAGTACAAAAAGTGATTAGAATAAGCCTTGGGATGCACAAAATCACGTAAATGTTCATCCAATGACACAAACGTACTTATTGGATGAACTACATTCCTTAAGTACGAAAAGTGATTAGAATAATCCTTGGGATGCACAAAATGACGTAAATGTTCATCCAATGACACAAATGAACTTATTGGATGAACTACATTCCTTTAGTACGAAAGGTGATTAGAATAAGCTTTGCTATGCACAAAATGACGTAAATTTTAAATTAATGACACAGACGCTCTTATTGGATGAACTACATTCCTTAAGTACGAAAAGTGATTAGAATAAGCCTTGGGATGCACAAAATGACATAAATGTTCATCCTATGACACAAACGCGCGTATTGGATGAACTACATTCGTTAAGTACAAAAAGTGATTAGAATAAGCTTTGGTATGCACAAAATGACGTAAATTTTAAATTAATGACACAAACGCTCTTATTGGATGAACTACATTCCTTAAGTACAAAAAGTGATTAGAATAAGCCTTGAGATGCACAAAATGACATAAATGTTTATCCAATGACACAAACGCACTTATTGGATGAACTACATTCCATAAGTACGAAAAGTGATTAGAATAAGCCTTGGGATGCACAAAATAATGTAAACGTTAAATTAATGACACAAACGCTCTTATTGGATGAACTACATTCCTTAAGTACGAAAAGTGATTAGGATAATTCTTGGGATACACAAAATGACGTAAATGTTCATCCTATGATACAAACGCGCTTATTGGATGAACTACATTCCATAAGTACGAAAATTGATTAGAATAAGCCTTGGGATGCACAACATCACGTAAATGTTCATCCAATGAGACAAATGCACTTATTGGATGAACTACATTCCTTAAGTACGAAAAGTGATTAGAATAAGCCTTGGGATGCACAAAATGACCTAAATGTTCATTCAATGACACGAATGCACTTATTGGATGAACTACATTCCTTAAGTAGGAAAAGTGATTAGAATAAGCCTAGGGATGCACAAAATGACCTAAATATTCATCCAATGACACAAATGCACTTATTGGATGAACTACATTCCATAAGTACGAAAAGTGATTAGAATAAGCCTTGGGATGCATAAAATGACGTAAATGTTCATCCAATGATACAAACGCGCTTAATGGATGAACTACATTCCTTAAGTACGAAAAATGATTAGAATAAGCCTTGGGATGCACAAAATGACATAAATGTTCATCCAATGACACAAACGCTCTTATTGGATGAACTACATTCCTTAAGTACGAAAAGTGATTAGAATAAGCCTTGGGATACACAAAATGACGTAAATGTTCATCCAATGACACAAATGCACTTATTGGATGAACTACATTCCATGACGAAAAGTGATTAGAATAAGCCTTGAGATGCACAAAATGACATAAATGTTTATCCAATGACACAAACGCACTTATTGGATGAACTACATTCCTTAAGTACGAAAAGTGATTAGAATAAGCCTTGTGAGGCACAAAATGACGTAAATGTTCATCCAATGACACAAATGAACTTCTTGGATAAAGTACATTCCTTAAGTACGAAAAGTGATTAGAATAAGCTTTGGGATGCACAAAATGCGTAAATGTTAAATTAATGACATAAACGCTTTTATTGGATGAACTACATTCCTTTAGAAAGAATAGTGATTAGAATAAGCCTTGGGATGCACAAAATGACATAAGTTCATCCTATGACACAAACGCGCTTACTGGATGAACTACATTCCTTAAGTACAAAAAGTGATTAGAATAAGCCTAAGAATGCACAACATGACGTAAATGTTCATCCAATGACACAAACACTCGTATTGGATGAACTACATTCCTTAACTACGAAAAGTGATTAGAATACGCCTTGGGATGCACAAAATAACCTAAATGTTCATTCAATGACACGAATGCACTTATTGGATGAACTACATTCCTTAAGTAGGAAAAGTGATTAGAATAAGCCTTGGGATGCACAAAATGACGTAAATGTTCATCCTATGACACAAACGCGCTTATTGGATGAACTACATTCCTTAAGTTCAAAAAGTGATTAGAATAAGCCTTGCGATGCACAAAATGACGTAAATGTTCATCCAATGACACAAATGCACTTATTGGATGAACTACATTCCATGACGAAAAGTGATTAGAATAAGCCTTGAGATGCACAAAATGACATAAATGTTTATCCAATGACACAAACGCACTTATTGGATGAACTACATTCCTTAAGTACGAAAAGTGATTAGAATAAGCCTTGTGAGGCACAAAATGACGTAAATGTTCATCCAATGACACAAATGAACTTCTTGGATAAACTACATTCCTTAAGTACGAAAAGTGATTAGAATAAGCTTTGGGATGCACAAAATGCGTAAATGTTAAATTAATGACATAAACGCTTTTATTGGATGAACTACATTCCTTTAGAAAGAATAGTGATTAGAATAAGCCTTGGGATGCACAAAATGACATAAGTTCATCCTATGACACAAACGCGCTTACTGGATGAACTACATTCCTTAAGTACAAAAAGTGATTAGAATAAGCCTAAGAATGCACAACATGACGTAAATGTTCATCCAATGACACAAACACTCGTATTGGATGAACTACATTCCTTAAGTAGGAAAAGTGATTAGAATACGCCTTGGGATGCACAAAATAACCTAAATGTTCATTCAATGACACGAATGCACTTATTGGATGAACTACATTCCTTAAGTAGGAAAAGTGATTAGAATAAGCCTTGGGATGCACAAAATGACGTAAATGTTCATCCTATGACACGAACGCGCTTATTGGATGAACTACATTCCTTAAGTTCAAAAAGTGATTAGAATAAGCCTTGCGATGCACAAAATGACGTAAATGTTCATCCAATGACACAAATGCACTTATTGGATGAACTACATTCCTTATGTACGAAAAGTGATTCGAATAATCCTTGGGATGCAAAAAATTACCTAAATGTTCATCCAATGACACAAATGAACTTATT
>JBBPBO010001984.1:39035230-39060130 GCA_037974295.1 Cicer cuneatum | reverse complement strand
GTGATTAGAATAAGCCTTGGGATGCACAAAATGACGTAAATGTTCATCCTATGACACGAACGCGCTTATTGGATGAACTACATTCCTTAAGTTCAAAAAGTGATTAGAATAAGCCTTGCGATGCACAAAATGACGTAAATGTTCATCCAATGACACAAATGCACTTATTGGATGAACTACATTCCTTATGTACGAAAAGTGATTCGAATAATCCTTGGGATGCAAAAAATTACCTAAATGTTCATCCAATGACACAAATGAACTTATTGGATGAACTACATTCCTTTAGTACGAAAAGTGATTAGAATAAGCCTTGGAATGCACAAAATGACATAAATGTTAACCCAATGACACCAATGCACTTATTGGAAGAACTACACTCCTTAAGTAGGAAAAGTGATTAGAATAAGCCTTGGGATGCACAAAATTACGTAAATGTTCATCCAATGACACAAATGCACTTATTGGATGAACTACATTCCATAAGTACGAAAAGTGATTAGAATAAGCCTTGAGATGCACAAAATGACATAAATGTTTATCCGATGACACAAACGCACTTATTGGATGAACTACATTCCTTAAGTACGAAAAGTGATTAGAATAAGCCTTGTGAGGCACAAAATGACGTAAATGTTCATCCAATGACACAAATGAACTTCTTGGATAAACTACATTCCTTAAGTACGAAAAGTGATTAGAATAAGCTTCGGGATGCACAAAATGCGTAAATGTTAAATTAATGACATAAACGCTTTTATTGGATGAACTACATTCCTTCAGAAAGAATAGTGATTAGAATAAGCCTTGGGATGCACAAAATGACATAAATGTTGATCCTATGACACAAACGCGCTTACTGGATGAACTACATTCCTTAAGTACAAAAAGTGATTAGAATAAGCCTAAGCATGCACAACATGACGTAAATGTTCATCCAATGACACAAACACTCGTATTGGATGAACTACATTCCTTAACTACGAAAAGTGATTAGAATACGCCTTGGGATGCACAAAATGACCAAAATGTTCATTCAATGACACGAATGCACTTATTGGATGAACTACATTCCTTAAGTAGGAAAAGTGATTAGAATAAGCCTTGGGATGCACAAAATGACGTAAATGTTCATCCTATGACACAAACGCGCTTAGTGGATGAATTACATTCCATAAGTTCAAAAAGTGATTAGAATAAGCCTTGCGATGCACAAAATGACGTAAATGTTCATCCAATGACACAAATGCACTTATTGGATGAACTACATTCCTTATGTACGAAAAGTGATTCGAATAATCCTTGGGATGCAAAAAATGACCTAAATGTTCATCCAATGACACAAATGAACTTATTGGATGAACTACATTCCTTTAGTACGAAAAGTGATTAGAATAAGCCTTGGAATGCACAAAATGACATAAATGTTCACCCAATGACACAAATGCACTTATTGGAAGAACTACACTCCTTAAGTAGGAAAAGTGATTAGAATAAGCCTTGGGATGCACAAAATTACGTAAATGTTCATCCAATGACACAAATGCACTTATTGGATGAACTACATTCCATAAGTACGAAAAGTGATTAGAATAAGCCTTGAGATGCACAAAATGACATAAATGTTTATCCGATGACACAAACGCACTTATTGGATGAACTACATTCCTTAAGTACGAAAAGTGATTAGAATAAGCCTTGTGAGGCACAAAATGACGTAAATGTTCATCCAATGACACAAATGAACTTCTTGGATAAACTACATTCCTTAAGTACGAAAAGTGATTAGAATAAGCTTCGGGATGCACAAAATGCGTAAATGTTAAATTAATGACATAAACGCTTTTATTGGATGAACTACATTCCTTCAGAAAGAATAGTGATTAGAATAAGCCTTGGGATGCACAAAATGACATAAATGTTGATCCTATGACACAAACGCGCTTACTGGATGAACTACATTCCTTAAGTACAAAAAGTGATTAGAATAAGCCTAAGCATGCACAACATGACGTAAATGTTCATCCAATGACACAAACACTCGTATTGGATGAACTACATTCCTTAACTACGAAAAGTGATTAGAATACGCCTTGGGATGCACAAAATGACCAAAATGTTCATTCAATGACACGAATGCACTTATTGGATGAACTACATTCCTTAAGTAGGAAAAGTGATTAGAATAAGCCTTGGGATGCACAAAATGACGTAAATGTTCATCCTATGACACAAACGCGCTTAGTGGATGAATTACATTCCATAAGTTCAAAAAGTGATTAGAATAAGCCTTGCGATGCACAAAATGACGTAAATGTTCATCCAATGACACAAATGCACTTATTGGATGAACTACATTCCTTATGTACGAAAAGTGATTCGAATAATCCTTGGGATGCAAAAAATGACCTAAATGTTCATCCAATGACACAAATGAACTTATTGGATGAACTACATTCCTTTTGTACGAAAAGTGATTAGAATAAGCCTTGGAATGCACAAAATGACATAAATGTTCACCCAATGACACAAATGCACTTATTGGAAGAACTACACTCCTTAAGTAGGAAAAGTGATTAGAATAAGCCTAGGGATGCACAAAATTACGTAAATGTTCATCCAATGACACAAATGCACTTATTGGATAAACTACATTCCATAAGTACGAAAAGTGATTAGAATAAGCCTTGGGATGCAAAAAATGACCAAAATGTTCATCCAATGACACAAATGAACTTATTGGATGAACTACATTCCTTAAGTTCAAAAAGTGATTAGAATAAGCCTTGCGATGCACAAAATGACGTAAATGTTCATCCAATGACACAAATGCACTTATTGGATGAACTACATTCCTTATGTACAAAAGTGATTCGAATAATCCTTGGGATGCAAAAAATGACCTAAATGTTCATCCAATGACACAAATGAACTTATTGGATGAACTACATTCCTTTAGTACGAAAAGTGATTAGAATAAGCCTTGGAATGCACAAAATGACATAAATGTTCACCCAATGACACAAATGCACTTATTGGAAGAACTACACTCCTTAAGTAGGAAAAGTGATTAGAATAAGCCTTGGGATGCACAAAATTACGTAAATGTTCATCCAATGACACAAATGCACTTATTGGATGAACTACATTCCATAAGTACGAAAAGTGATTAGAATAAGCCTTGAGATGCACAAAATGACATAAATGTTTATCCAATGACACAAACGCACTTATTGGATGAACTACATTCCTTAAGTACGAAAAGTGATTAGAATAAGCCTTGTGAGGCACAAAATGACGTAAATGTTCATCCAATGACACAAATGAACTTCTTGGATAAACTACATTCCTTAAGTACGAAAAGTGATTAGAATAAGCTTTGGGATGCACAAAATGCGTAAATGTTAAATTAATGACATAAACGCTTTTATTGGATGAACTACATTCCTTTAGAAAGAATAGTGATTAGAATAAGCCTTGGGATGCACAAAATGACATAAATGTTCATCCTATGACACAAACGCGCTTACTGAATGAACTACATTCCTTAAGTACAAAAAGTGATTAGAATAAGCCTAAGGATGCACAACATGACGTAAATGTTCATCCAATGACACAAACACTCGTATTGGATGAACTACATTCCTTAAGTAGGAAAAGTGATTAGAATAAGCCTTGGGATGCACAAAATGACCAAAATGTTCATTCAATGATACGAATGCACTTATTGGATGAACTACATTCCTTAAGTAGGAAAAGTGATTAGAATAAGCCTTGGGATGCACAAAATGACGTAAATGTTCATCCTATGACACGAACGCGCTTAGTGGATGAACTACATTCCTTAAGTTCAAAAAGTGATTAGAATAAGCCTTGCGATGCACAAAATGACGTAAATGTTCATCCAATGACACAAATGCACTTATTGGATGAACTACATTCCTTATGTACGAAAAGTCATTCGAATAATCGTTGGGATGAAAAAAATGACCTAAATGTTCATCCAATGACACAAATGAACTTATTGGATGAACTACATTCCTTTATTACGAAAAGTGATTAGAATAAGCCTTGGAATGCACAAAATGACATAAATGTTCACCCAATGACACAAATGCACTTATTGGAAGAACTACACTCCTTAAGTAGAAAAAGTGATTAGAATAAGCCTGGGGATGCACAAAATTACGTAAATGTTCATCCAATGACACAAATGCACTTATTGGATGAACTACATTCCTTAAGTACGAAAAGTGATTAGAATAAGCCTTGGGATGCACAAAATGACGGAAATGTTCATCCAATGACACAAATGCACTTATTGGATGAACTACGTTCCTTAAGTACGAAAAGTGATTAGAATAAGCATTGGGATGCACAAAATGACGTAAATGTTCATCCAATGACACAAATGAACTTATTGGATCAATTACATTCCTTTAGTACGAAAAGTGATTAGAATAAGCCTTGGGATGCACAAAATGATGTAAATGTTCATCCAATGACACAAACACACTTATTGGATAAACTACATTCCTTAAGTACGAAAAGTGATTAGAATAAGCCTTGGGATGCACAACATGATGTAAATGTTCATCCAGTGACACAAATACACTTATTGGATGAAATACATTCCTTATGTACGAAAAGTGATTAGAATAATCCTTGGGATGCAAAAAATGACCTAAATGTTCATCCAATGACACAAACGCGTTTATTGGATGAACTACATTCCTTAAGTACGACAAGTGATTATAATAAGCCTTGGAATGCACAAAATGACGTAAATGTTCATCCAATGACACAAATGCACTTATTGGATGAACTACATTCCTTAAGAACGAAAAGTGATTAGAATAAGCCTTGGGATGCACAAAATGACGTAAATGTTAAATTAATGACACAAACGCTCTTATTGGATGAACTACATTCCTTAATTACGAAAAGTGATTAGAATGATTATTGGGATGCACAAAATGACGTAAATGTTCATCCTATGACACAAACGCACTTATTGGATGAACTACATTCCTTAAGTACGAAAAGTGATTAGTATAAGGCTTGGGATGCACAACATGACGTAAATGTTAATCCAATGACACAAATGAACTTATTGGATGAACTACATTCCTTTAGTACGAAAATTGATTAGAATAAGCCTTGGGATGCACAAAATGATGTAAATGTTCATCCAATGACACAAACGCACTTATTGGATGAACTACATTCCTTAAGTACGAAAAGTGATTAGAATAAGCTTTGGTATGCACAAAATGATGTAAATTTTAAATTAATGACACAAACGCTCTTATTGGATGAACTATAATCCTTAAGTAAGAAAAGTGATTAGAATAAGCCTTGGGATGCATAACATGACGTAAATGTTCATCCAGTGACACAAATACACTTATTGGATGAACTACATTCCCTATGTACGAAAAGTGATTAGAATAATACTTGGGATGCAAAAAATCACCTAAATGTTCATCCAATGACACAAACGCGTTTATTGGATGAATTACATTCCTTAAGTACGACAAGTGATTATAATAAGGCTTGGAATGCACAAAATGACGTAAATGTTCATCCAATGACACAAATGAACTTATTGGATGAACTACATTCCTTTAGTACGAAAAGTGATTACAATAAGCCTTGGGATGCACAAAATGACGTAAATGTTCATCCTATGACAAAAACGCGCTTATTGGATGAACTATATTCCTTAAGTACGAAAAGTGATTAGAATAAGCCTTGGGATGCACAAAATGACGTAAAAGTTCATCCAATGACACAAATGAACTTATTGGATGAACTACATTCCTTAACTACGAAAAGTGATTAGAATAAGCCTTGGGATGCACAAAATGACATAAATGTTCATCCTATGACACAAACGCGCTTATTGGAAGAACTACATTCCTGAAGTACAAAAAGTGATTAGAATAAGCCTAAGGGTGCACAACATGACGTAAATGTTCATCCAATGACACAAACACTCGTATTGGATGAACTACATCCCTTAACTACGTAACGTGATTAGAATAAGCCTTGGGATGCACAAAATGACCTAAATGTTCATTCAATGACACAAATGCACTTATTGGATGAACTACATTCCTTAAGTAGGAAAAGTGATTAGAATAAGCCTAGGGATGCACAAAATGACCTAAATGTTCATCAAA
Organism: Cicer cuneatum; assembly: GCA_037974295.1. Lineage (NCBI taxonomy): Eukaryota > Viridiplantae > Streptophyta > Magnoliopsida > Fabales > Fabaceae > Cicer > Cicer cuneatum. Next base: position 39,053,945 of record JBBPBO010001984.1, on the reverse strand, counting down.
TGACACAAACGCGCTTTTTGGATGAACTGCATTCCTTAAGTACGACAAGTGATTATAATAAGCCTTGGAATGCACAAAATGACGTAAATGTTCATCCAATGACACAAATGTAGTTATTGGATGAACTACATTTCTTTAGAAAGAAAAGTGATTAGAATAAGCCTTGGGATGCACAAAATGACGTAAATGTTCATCCAATGACACAAAGGAACTTATTGGATGAACTACATTCCTTTAGTACGAAAAGTGATGACAATAAGCCTTGGGATGCACAAAATGACGTAAATGTTCATCCAATGACTCAAACGCGCTTATTGGATGAACTACATTCCTTAAGTACGAAAAGTGATTAGAATAAGCTTTGGGTTGCATAAAATGACGTAAATGTTAAATTAATGACACAAACGCTCTTATTGGATGAACTACATTCCTTAAGTACGAAAAGTTATTAGAATAATTCTTGGGATGCACAAAATGACGTAAATGTTCATCCTATGACACAAAAGCGCTTATTGGATGATTTACATTCCTTAAGTACGAAAAGTGATTAGAATAAGCCTTGGGATGCACAACATGACGTAAATATTCATCCAATGACACAAATGCACTTATTGGATGAACTACATTCCTTAAATACGAAAAGTGATTAGAATAAGCCTTGAGATGCACAAAATGACATAAATGTTTATCCAATGACACAAATGCTCTTATTGGATGAACTACATTCCATAAGTACGAAAAGTGATTAGAATATGCCTTAGGTGCACAAAATGATGGAAACGTTCATCCTATGACACAAACGCGCTTATTGGATGAACTTCATTCCTTAAGTACGAAAAGTGATTAGAATAAGCCTTGGGATGCACAACATGACGAAAATGTTCATCCAATGACACAAATGTACGTATTGGATGAACTACATTCCATAAGTATGAAAAGTGATTAGAATAAGCCTTGTGAGGCACAAAATGACGTAAATGTTCATCCAATGACACAAATGAACTTATTGGATAAACTATATTCCTTAAGTACGAAAAGTGATTAGAATAAGCTTTGGGATGCACAAAATGCGTAAATGTTAATTGAATGACACAAACGCTCTTATTGGATGAACTACATTCCTTAAGTACGAAAAGTGATTAGAATAAGCCTTGAGATGCACAAAATGACGTAATTGTTTATCCTATGACACAAACGCGCTTATGAGATGAACTACTTTCCTTAAGTACAAAAACTGAATAGAATAAGCCTTGGGATGCACAAGATGACGTAAATGTTCATCCAATGACACAAACACGCATATTGGATGAACTACATTCCTTAACTACGAAAAAAGATTAGAATAAGCCTTGGGATGCACAAAATGACCTAAATGTTCATCCAATGACACGAATCCACTTATTGGATGAACTACATTCCTTAAGTACGAAAAGTGATTAGAATGAGCCTAGGGATGCACAGAATGACCTAAATGTTCATCCAATGACACAAACGCGCTTTTTGGATGAACTGCTTCCTTAACTACGAAAAGTGATTAGAATAAGCCTTGGGATGCACAAAATGACGAAAATGTTCATCCAATGACACAAATGTACTTATTGGATGAACTACATTACATAAGTACGAAAAGTGATTAGAATAAGCCTTGGGATGCACAAAATGACGTAAATGTTCATCCAATGATACAAACGCGCTTAATGGATGAACTACATTCCTTAAGTACGAAAAATGATTAGAATAAGCCTTGGGATGTACAAAATGACGTAAATGTTTAAATAATGACACAAACGCACTTATTGGATGAACTACATTCCTTGAGTACGAAAAGTGATTAGAATGAGCCTAGGGAAGCACAATATGACCTAAATGTTCATCAAATGAAACAAATGCGCTTTTTGGATGAACTGCATTCCTTAAGTACGACAAGTGATTATAATAAGCCTTGGAATGCACAAAATGACGTAAATGTTCATCCAATGACACAAATGAACTTATTGGATGAACTACATTCCATCAGAACGAAAAGTGATTAGAATAAGCCTTGGGATGCACAAAATGACGTAAATGTTCATCCAATGACACAAAGGAACTTATTGGATGAACTACATTCCTTTAGTACGAAAAGTGATTACAATAAGCCTTGGGATGCACAAAATGACGTAAATGTTCATCCAATGACACAAACGCGCTTATTGGATGAACTACATTCCTGAAGTTCGAAAAGTGATTAGAATAAGCATTGGGATGCACAAAATAACGTAAATGTTAAATTAATGACATAAACGCTCTTATTGGATGAACTACATTCCTTAAGTACGAAAAGTGATTATAATAATTCTTGGGATGCACAACATGACGTAAATATTCATCCAATGACACAAATGCAGTTATTGGATGAACTACATTCCTTAAATACGAAAAGTGATTAGAATAAGCCTTGAGATGCACAAAATGACATCAATGTTTATCCAATGACACAAACGCTCTTATTGGATGAACTACATTCCATAAGTACGAAAAGTGATTAGAATAAGCCTTGGGTGCACAAAATGATGGAAACGTTCATCCTATGACACAAACGCGCTTATTGGATGAACTACATTCCTTAAGTACGAAAAGTGATTAGAATAAGCCTTGGGATGCACAACATGACGAAAATGTTCATCCAATGACACAAATGTACGTATTGGATGAACTACATTCCATAAGTACGAAAAGTGATTAGAATAAGCCTTGTGAGGCACAAAATTATGTAAATGTTCATCCAATGACACAAATGAACTTATTGGATAAACTACATTCCTTAAGTACGAAAAGTGATTAGAATAAGCTTTGGGATGCACAAAATGCGTAAATGTTAAATGAATGACACAAACGCTCTTATTGGATGAACTACATTCCTTAAGTACGAAAAGTGATTAGAATAATTTTTGAGATGCACCAAATGACGTAAATGTTTATTCTACGACACAAACGCGCTTATTGGATGAACTACATTCCTTAAGTACAAACACTAAATAGAATAAGCCTTGGGATGCACAAGATGACGTAAATGTTCATCCAATGACACAAACACGCGTATTGGATGAACTACATTCCTTAACTACGAAAAATGATTAGAATAAGCCTTGGGATGCACAAAATGACCTAAATGTTCATCCAATGACACAAATCCACTTATTGGATGAACTACATTCCTTAAGTACGAAAAGTGATTAGAATGAGCCTACTAGGGATGCACAAAATGACCTAAATGTTCATCCAATGACACAAAAGCGCTTTTTGGATGAACTACATTACTTAAGTACGAAAAGTGATTAGAATAAGCCTTGGGATGCACAGAATGACGAAAATGTTCATCCAATAACACAAATGTACTTATTGGATGAACTACATTACATAAGTACAAAAAATGTTTAGAATAAGCCTTGGGATGCACAAAATGACGTAAATATTCATCCAATGATACAAACGCGCTTAATGGATGAACTACATTCCTTAAGTACGAAAAGTGATTAGAATAAGCCTTGGGATGCACAAAATGACGTAAATGTTTAAATAACGACACAAACGCACTTATTGGATGAACTACATTCCTTAAGTACGAAAAGTGATTAGAATGAGCCTAGGGATGCACAAAATGACCTAAATGTTCATCAAATGAAACAAACGCGCTTTTTGGATGAACTGCATTCCTTAAGTACGACAAGTGATTATAATAAGCCTTGGAATGCACAAAATTACGTAAATGTTCATCCAATGACACAAATGAACTTATTGGATGAACTACATTCCATCAGAACGAAAAGTGATTAGAATTAGCCTTGGGATGCACAAAATGACGTAAATGTTCATCCAATGACACAAAGGAACTTATTGGATGAACTACATTCCTTTAGTACGAAAAGTGATTACAATAAGCCTTAGGATGCACAAAATGACGTAAATGGATATCCAATGACACAAACGCGCTTATTGGATGAACTACATTCCTAAAGTACGAAAAGTGATTAGAATAAGCTTTGGGATGCACAAAATGACGTAAATGTTAAATTAATGACATAAACGCTCATATTGGATGAACTACATTACTTAAGTACGAAAAGTGATTATAATAATTCTTGGGATGCACAACATGACGTAAATATTCCTCCAATGACACAAATGCACTTATTGGATGAACTACATTCCTTAAATACGAAAAGTGATTAGAATAAGCATTGAGATGCACAAAATGACATAAATGTTTATCTAATGACACAAACGCGCTTATTGGATGAACTACATTCCTTAAGTACGAAAAGTGATTAGAATAAGCCTTGGGACGCACAACATGACGAAAATGTTCATCCAATGACACAAATGTACGTATTGGATGAACTACATTCCATAAGTACGAAAAGTGATTAGAATAAGCCTTGTGAGGCACAAAATGACGTAAATGTTCATCCAATGACACAAATGAACTTATTGGATAAACTACATTCCTTAAGTACGAAAAGTGATTAGAATAAGCATTGAGATGCAAAAAATGACGTAAATGTTTATCCTATGACACAAACGCGCTTATTGGATGAACTACATTCCTTAAGTACAAAAACTGAATAGAGTAAGCCTTGGGATACACAAAATGACGTAAATGTTCATCCAATGACACAAATGCACTTATTGGATGAACTATATTCCTTAAGAACGAAAAGTGATTAGAATAAGCCTTGGGATGCACAAATTGACGTAAATGTTCATCCAATGACACAAATGAACTTATTGGATGAACTGCATTCCTTTAGTACGAAAAGTGATTACAATAAGCCTTGGCATGCACAAGATGACGTAAATGTTCATCCAATGACACAAACACGAGTATTGGATGAACTACATTCCTTAACTATGAAAAGTGATTAGAATAAGCCTTGGGATGCACAAAATGACCTAAATGTTCATCCAATGACACAAATCCACTTATTGGATGAACTACATTTGTTAAGTACGAAAAGTGATTAGAATGAGCCTAGGGATGCACAAAATGACCTAAATGTTCATCCAATGACACAAACGCGCTTTTTGGATGAACTACATTCCTTAAGTACGACAAGTGATTATAATAAGCCTTGGAATGCACAAAATGACGTAAATGTTCATCCAATGACACAAATGGACTTATTGGATGAACTACATTCCTTAAGAACGAAAAGTGATTAGAATAAGCCTTGGGATGCACAAAATGACGTAAATGTTCATCCAATGACACAAAGGAACCTTTTGGATGAACTACATTCCTTTAGTACGAAAAGTGATTACAATAAAACTTGGGATGCACAGAATGACGTAAATGTTCATCCAATGACACAAACGCGCTTATTGGATGAACTACATTCCTAAAGTACGAAAAGTGATTAGAATAAGCCTTGGGATGCACAAAATGACGTAAATGTTTAATTAATGACACAAACGCTCATATTGGATGAACTACATTACTTAAGTACGAAAAGTGATTATAATAATTCTTGGGATGCACAACATGACGTAAATATTCATCCAATGACACAAATGCACTTATTGGATGAACTACATTCCTTAAATACGAAAAGTGATTAGAATAAGCCTTGAGATGCACAAAATGACATAAATGTTTATCTAATGACACAAACGCTCTTATTGGATGTACTACATTCCATAAGTACGAAAAGTGATTAGAATAAGCCTTGGGTGCACAAAATGATGGAAACGTTCATCCTATGACACAAACGCGCTTATTGGATGAACTACATTCCTTAAGTACGAAAAGTGATTAGAATAAGCCTTGGGACGCACAACATGACGAAAATGTTCATCCAATGACACAAATGTACGTATTGGATGAACTACATTCCATAAGTACGAAAAGTGATTAGAATAAGCCTTGTGAGGCACAAAATGACGTAAATGTTCATCCAATGACACAAATGAACTTATTGGATAAACTACATTCCTTAGTACGAAAAGTGATTAGAATAAGCCTTGGGATGCACAAAATGACGTAAATGTTCATCCAATGACACAAATGAACTTATTGGATGAACTACATTCCTTTAGTACGAAAAATGATTACAATAAGCCTTGGGATGCACAAAATGACGTAAATGTTCATCCAATGACACAAACGAGCTTATTGGATGAACTACATTCCTTAAGTACGTAAAGAGATTAGAATAAGCTTTGGGATGCACAAAATGACGTAAATGTTAATTACTGACACAAACGCTCTTATTGGATGAACTACATTCCTTAAGTACGAAAAGTGATTAGAATATATCTTGGGATGCACAAAATGACGTAAATGTTCATCCTATGACACAAACGCGCTTATTGGGTGAACTACATTCCTTAAGTACGAAAAGTGATTAGAATAAGCCTTGGGATGCACAACATGACGAAAATGTTCATCCAATGACACAAATGTACTTATTGGATGAACTACATTCCATGAGTACGAAAAGTGATTAGAATAAGCCTTGGGATGCACAAAATGACGTAAATGTTCATCCAATGATACAAACGCGCTTAATGGATGAACTACATTCCTTAAGTACGAAAATTTATTAGAATAAGCCTAGGGATGCACAAAATGACCTAAATGTTCATCCAATGACACAATCGCGCTTTTTGGATGAAATGCATTCCTTAAGTACGACAAGTGATTATAATAAGCCTTGGAATGCACAAAATGACGTAATGTTCGTCCGATGACACAAATGCACTTATTGGATGAACTACATTCCTTAACTACGAAAAGTGATTAGAATAAGCCTTGGGTTGCACAAAATGATGGAAATAGTCATCCTATGACACAAACGCGCTTATTGAATGAACTACATTCCTTAAGTACGAAAAGTGATTAGAATAAGCCTTGGGATGCACAAAATGACGAAAATGTTCATCCAATGACACAAATGTACTTATTGGATGAACTACATTCCATAAGTACGAAAAGTGATTAGAATAAGCCTTGGGATGCACAAAATGACGTAAATGTTTAATTAATGACACAAACGCTCTTATTGGATGAACTACATTCCTTAAGTACGAAAAGTGATTAGAATAAGCATTGGGATGCACAAAATGACGTAAATGTTCATCCTATCACACAAACCCGCTTATTGGATGAACTACTTTCCTTAAGTACGAAAAGTGATTAGAATAAGCCTTGAGATGCAGAAAATGACGTAAATGTTAATCCAATGACGCAAATGCACTTATTGGATGAACTACATTCCTTAAGTACGAAAATTGATTAGAATAAGCCTTGTGATGCACAAAATGACGTAAATGTTAATCCAATGACGCAAATGCACTTATTGGATGAACTACATTCCATAAGTACGAAAAGTGATTAGAATAAGCCTTGAGATGCACAAAATGACGTAAATGTTCATCCTATGACACAAACCCGCTTATTGGATGAACTACATTCCTTAAGTACGAAAAGTGATTAGAATAAGCCTTGGGATGCACAAAATGACGTAAATGTTTAATTAATGACACAGACGCTCTTATTGGATGAACTACATTCCTTAAGTACGAAAAGTGATTAGAAAAAAGCCATGGGATGCACAACATGACGTAAATGTTCATCCGTTGACACAAATGCTCTTATTTGATGAACTACATTCCTTAAGTACGAAAAGTGATTAGAATAAGCCTTGGGTTGCACAAAATGACGGAAATAGTCATCCTATGACACAAACGCGCTTATTGAATGAACTACATTCCTTAAGTACGAAAAGTGATTAGAATAAGCCTTGGGATGCACAAAATGACGTAAATGTTTAATTAATGACACAGACGCTCTTATTGGATGAACTACATTCCTTAAGTACGAAAAGTGATTAGAATAAGCCATAGGATGCACAACATGACGTAAATGTTCATCCGTTGACACAAATGCTCTTATTTGATGAACTACATTCCTTAAGTACGAAAAGTGATTAGAAAAAACCTTAGGATGCACAAAATGACGTAAATGTTCATCCAATGAAACAAACGCACTTATTAGATGAACTACATTCCTTAAGTACGAAAAGTGATTGGAATATGCCTTGGGATGCACAAAATGACGTAAAAGTTCATCCAATGACACAAACGCACTTATTGGATGAACTACATTCCTTAAGTACAAAAAGTGATTAGATAAAGCCTTGGGATGCACAAAATGACCTAAATGTTCATCCACTGACAACAACCCGCTTATTCGATGAACTACATTCCTTAAGTACGAAAAATGATTAGAATAAGCCTTGGGATGCACAACATGACGTAAATGTGCATACAATGACACAAATGCACTTATTGGATGAACTACATTCCTTAAGTACGAAAAGTGAGTAGAATAAGCCTTGGGATGCACAAAATGACGTAAATGTTCATCCAATGACACAAACGCGGTTAATGGATGAACTACATTCCTTAAGTGCGAAAAGTGACTAGAATAAGCCTTCGGATGCACAAAATAACGTAAATGTTCATCCAATGACACAAACGCGGTTAATGGATGAACTACATTCCTTAAGGGCGAAAATTGGCTAGAATAAGCCTTAGGATTCACAAAATGACGTAAATGTTAGATTAATGATTAAAACGCGCTTATTGGATGAACTACATTCCTTAAGTACGAAAAATAATTAGAATAAGCCTTGGGATGCACAAAATGACGTAAATATTCATCCAATGAAACAAACGGACTTATTGGATGAACTACATTCCTTAATTACAAAAAGTGATAGGAATATGCCTTGGGATGCACAAAATGCGTAAATGTTCATCCAATGACACAAACGCACTTTTTCGATGAGCTATATTCCTTAAGTACGAAAAAGTGATTAGAATAAGCCTTGGGATGCACAAAATGACGTAAAAGTTCATCCACTGACATCAACCTGCTTATTGAATAAACTACATTCCTTAAGTACGAAAAGTAATTAGAATAAGCCTTGGGATGCACAAAATGACATAAAATGTTCATCCAATGACACAAACGCGCTTATTGGATGAACTACATTCCTTAAGTACGAAAAGTGATTAGAATAAGCCTTGGGATGCACAAAATGACGTAAATGTTTAAATAATGACACACATGAACTTATTGCATGAACTACATTCCTTAAGTACGAAAAGTGATTAGAATAAGCCTTGGGATGCACAACATGACGTAAATGTTCATCCAATGAAACAAACGCACTTATTGGATGAACTACATTCCTTAATTACGAAAAGTGATTGGAATATGCCATGGGATGCACAAAATGACGTAAATGTTCCTCCAATGACACAAACGCACTTATTGGATGAGCTATATTCGTTAAGTACGAAAAGTGATTAGAATAAGCCTTGGGAAGCACAAAATGACGTAAATGTTCATCCAATGACACAAACGCGCTTAATGGATGAACTACATTTCTTAAGTACGAAAAGTGATTAGAATAAGCCTTGGGATGCACAAAATGACGTAAATGTTCATCCAATGAAACAAACGGACTTATTGGATGAACTACATTCCTTAATTACAAAAAGTGATAGGAATATGCCTTGGGATGCACAAAATGACGTAAATGTTCATCCAATGACACAAACGCGCTGAATGGATGAACTACATTTCTTAAGTACGAAAAGTGACTAGAATAAGCCTTGGGATGCACAAAATAACGTAAATGTTCATCCAATGACATAAATGTGCTTATTGGAAGAACTGCATTCCATTACTACGAAAAGTGATTAGCATAAGCCTTGGGACACACGAACTGACATAAATATTCATCCAATGACACAAATGCACATATTGGATGAACTACAATCCTTAAGTATGAAAAGTGATTAGAATAAGTCTTGGGATGCACAAAATAACAGTAAATGTTAAATTCACAACACAATTGCACTTATTGGATGAACTATATTCCTTAAGTACGAAAAGTGATTAGAAAAAACCTTAGGATGCACAAAATGACGTAAATGTTCATCCAATGAAACAAACGCACTTATTAGATGAACTACATTCCTTAAGTACGAAAAGTGATTGGAATATGCCTTGGGATGCACAAAATGACGTAAAAGTTCATCCAATGACACAAACGCAGTTATTGGATGAACTACATTCCTTAAGTACAAAAAGTGATTAGATAAAGCCTTGGGATGCACAAAATGACGTAAATGTTCATCCACTGACAACAACCCGCTTATTCGATGAACTACATTCCTTAAGTACGAAAAATGATTAGAATAAGCCTTGGGATGCACAACATGACTTAAATGTGCATACAATGACACAAATGCACTTATTGGATGAACTACATTCCTTAAGTACGAAAAGTGAATAGAATAAGCCTTGGGATGCACAAAATAATGTAAATGTTCATGCAATGACCCAAATGCACTTATTGGATGAACTACATTCTTTAAGTACGAAATGTGATTAGAATAAGCCTTGGGATGCACAAAATGACGTAAATGTTCATCCAATGACACAAACGCGTTGAATGGATGAACTACATTTCTTAAGTATGAAAAGTGACTAGAATAAGCCTTGGGATGCACAAAATAACGTAAATGTTCATCCAATGACACAATCATGCTTATTGGATGAGCTATATTCCTTAAGTACGAAAAAGTGATTAGAATAAGCCTTGGGATGCACAAAATGACGTAAATGTTCATCCACTGACACCAACCCGCTTATTGAATAAACTACATTCCTTAAGTACGAAAAATGATTAGAATAAGCCTTGGGATGCACAACATGACGTAAATGTTCATGCAATGACACAAATGCACTTATTGGATGAACTACATTCCATAAGTACGAAAAGTGATTAGAATAAGCCTTGGGATGCACAAAATGACGTAAATGTTCATCCGATGACACAAACGCGTTTATTGCATGAACTACATTCCTTAAGTACGAAAAGTGATTAGAATAGGCCTTTGGATGCACAAAATGACGTAAATGTTTAATTAATGACACAGACGCTCTTATTGGATGAACTACATTCCTTAAGTACGAAAAGTGATTAAAATTAAGCCTTGGGATACACAAAATGACGTAAATGTTCATGCAATGACACAAACGCGCTTATTGGATGAACTACATTCCTTAAGTAAGAAAAGTGATTAGAATAAGCCTAGGGATGCACAAAATGACCTAAATGTTCATCCAATGACACAAACGCGCTTTCTGGATGAATTGCATTCCTTAAGTACGACAAGTGATTATAATAAGCCTTGGAATTCACAAAATGACGTAAATGTTCATCCAATGACACAAATGCAATTATTGGATGAACTACATTCCTTAAGAACGAAAAGTGATTAGAATAAGCCTTGGGATGCACAAAATGACGTAAATGTTCATCCAATGACACAAATGAACTTATTGGATGAACTACATTCCTTACGTACGAAAATTTATTTAAAAAAAGCCTTGGGATGCACAAAATGACGTTAATGTTCATCCAATGACACAAACGCGCTTATTGGATGAACTACATTCCTTAACTACGAAAAGTGATTAGAATAAGCCTTGGGATACACAATATGACGTAAATGTTTAATTAATGACACAGACGCTCTTATTGGATGAACTACATTCCTTAAGTACGAAAAGTGATTAGAATAAGCCTTGGGATGCACAAAATGACCTAAATGTTCATCCAATGACACAAATGCACTAATTGGATGAACTACATACCTTAAGTACGAAAAGTGATTAGAATAAGCCTTGGGATGCACAAAATGACCTAAATGTTCATCCAATGAGACAAACGCGCTTTTTGGATGAACTGCATTCCTTAAGTACGACAAGTGATTATAATAAGCCTTGGAATGCACAAAATGACGTAAATGTTCATCCAATGACACAAATGCACTTATTGGATGAACTACATTCCTTAAGAACGAAAAGTGATTAGAATAAGCCTTGGGATGCACAAAATGACGTAAATGTTCATCTAATGACACAAAAGAACTTATTGCATGAACTACATTCCTTAAGTACGAAAAGTGATTAGAATAAGCCTTGGGATGCACAACATGACGTAAATGTTTAATTAATGACACAGATGCTGTTATTGGATGAATTTCATTCCTTAAGTACGAAAAGTGATTAGAATAAGCCTTGGGATGCACAAAATGACCTAAATGTTCATCCAATGACACAAATGCACTTATTGGATGCACTACATTCCTTAAGTACGAAAAGTGATTAGAATAAACCTTGGGATGCACTAAATGACGTAAATGTTTAATTAATGACACAGACGCTCTTATTGTATGAACTACATTCCTTAAGTACGAAAAGTAATTAGAATAAGCCTTGGGATGCACAAAATGACGTAAGTGTTAAATAAATGATACAAACGCACTTATTGGATGAACTACATTCCTTAAGTACGAAAAGTGATTAGAATAATCCTTGGGATGCACAAAATGACGTAAATGTTTAATTAATGACACAGATGCTGTTATTGGATAAATTTCATTCCTTAAGTACGAAAAGTGATTAGAATAAGCCTTGGGATGCACAAAATGACCTAAATGTTCATCCAATGACACAAATGCACAAATTGGATGAAATACATTCTTAAGTACGAAAAGTGATTAGAATAAGCCTAGGGATGCACAAAATGACCTAAATGTTCATCCAATGACACAAATGCACTTATTGGATGAACTACATTCCTTAGGTACGAAAAGTGATTAGAATAAGCCTTGGGATGCACAAAATGACGTAAATATTTAATTAATGACACATACGCTCTTATTGGATGAACTACATTCCTTAAGTACGAAAAGTGATTAGAATAAGCCTTGGGATGCACAAAATGACCTAAATGTTCATCCAATGACACAAATGCACAAATTGGATGAACTACATTCTTTAAGTACGAAAAGTGATTAGAATAAGCCTAGGGATGCACAAAATGACCTAAATGTTCATCCAATGACACAAATTCACTTATTGGATGAACTACATTCCTTAGGTACGAAAAGTGATTAGAATAAGCCTTGGGATGCACAAAATGACGTAAATATTTAATTAATGACACATACGCTCTTATTGGATGAACTACATTCCTTAAGTACGAAAAGTGATTAGAATAAGCCTTGGGATGCACAAAATGACCTAAATGTTCATCCAATGACACAAATGCACTAATTGGATGAACTACATTCCTTAAGTACGAAAAGTGATTAGAATAAGCCTAGGGATGCACAAAATGACCTAAATGTTCATCCAATGACACAAATGCACTAATTGGATGAACTACATTCTTTAAGTACGAAAAGTGATTAGAATAAGCCTAGGGATGCACAAAATGACCTAAATGTTCACCCAATGACACAAATGCACTAATTGGATGAACTACATTATTTAAGTACGAAAAGTGATTAGAATAAGCCTAGGGATGCACAAAATGACCTAAATGTTCACCCAATGACACAAACGCGCTTTTTGGATGAACTGCATTCCTTAAGTACGACAAGATATTATAATAAGCCTTGGAATGCACAAAATGACGTAAATGTTTATGCAATGACACAAATGCACTTATTGCATGAACTACATTCCTTAAGTACGAAAAGTGACTAGAATAATTCTTGGGATGCACAAAATGACGTAAATGTTCATCCTATGACCCAAACGCGCTTATTGGATGAACTACATTCCTTAAGTACGAAAATTGATTAGAATAAGCCTTGAGATACACAAAATGACATAAATGTTTATCCAATGACACAAACGCACTTATTGGATGAACTACATTCCTTAAGTACGAAAAGTGATTAGAATAAGCCTTGGGATGCACAAAATGACGTAAATGTTCATCCAATGACACAAACGCGCTTTTTGGATGAACTGCATTCCTTAAGTACGACAAGTGATTATAATAAGCCTTGGAATGCACAAAATGACGTAAATGTTCATCCAATGACACAAATGCACTAATTGGATGAACTACATTCCTTAAGAACGAAAAGTGATTAGAATAAGCCTTGGGATGGACAAAATGACGTAAATGTTCATCGAATGACACAACTGAACTTATTGGATGAACTACATTCCTTAAGTACGAAAATTGATTAAAATAAGCCTTGGGATGCACAAAATGACGTTAATGTTCATCCAATGACACAAACGCGCTTATCGGATAAACTACATTCCTTAAGTACGAAAAGTGATTAGTATAAGCCTTGGGATGCACAACATGACGTAAATGTTCATCCAATGACACAAATGCACTTATTGGATGCACTACATTCCTTAAGTACGAGAAGTGATTAGAATAAGCCTTGGGATGCACAAAATGACGTAAATGTTTAATTAATGACACAGACGCTCTTATTGTATGAACCACATTCCTTAAGTACGAAAAGTGATTAGAATAAGCCTTGGGATGCACAAAATGACGTAAGTGTTAAATAAATGATACAAACGCACTTATTGGATGAACTACATTCCTTAAGTACGAAAAGTGATTAGAATAAGCCTTGGGATGCACAAAATGACGTAAATGTTCATCCAATGACACAAATGCACTTATTGGATGAACTACATTCCTTAAGAACGAAAAGTATTTAGAATAAGCCTTGGGATGCACAAAATGACGTAAATGTTCATCCAATGACACAACTGAACTTATTGGATGAACTACATTCCTTAAGTACGAAAAGTGATTAGAATAATTCTTGGGATGCACAAAATGACATAAATGTTTATCCAATGACACAAACGCGCTTATTGGATGAACTACATTCCTTAAGTACGAAAATTGATTAGAATAAGCCTTGGGATGCACAACATGACGTAAATGTTCATCCAATGACACAAATGCACTTATTGGATGAACTACATTCCTTAAGTACGAAAAGTGATTAGAATAAGCCTTGAGATACACAAAATGACATAAATGTTGATCCAATGACACACACGCACTTATTGGATGAACTACATTCCTTATGTACGAAAAGTGATTAGAATAAGCCTTGGGATGCACAAAATGACGTAAATATTTAATTAATGACACAGACGCTCTTATTGGATGAACTACATTCCTTAAGTACGAAAAGTGATTAGAATAAGCCTTGGGATGCACAAAATGACGTAAATGTTTAATTAATGACACAGACGCTCTTATTGTATGAAATACATTCCTTAAGTACGAAAAGTGATTAGAATAAGCCTTGGGATGCACAAAATGACGTAAATGTTCATCCAATGACACAAATGAACTTATTGGATGAACTACATTCCTTAAGTACGAAAAGTGATTAGAATAAGCCTTGGGATGCACAAAATGACGTAAATGTTTAATTAATGACACAGACGCTCTTATTGTATGAACTACATTCCTTAAGTACGAAAAGTGGTTAGAATAAGCCTTGAGATGCACAAAATGACGTAAGTGATAAATAAATGACACAGACGCACGTATTGGATGAACTACGTTCCTTAAGTACGAAAAGTGATTAGAATAAGCCTTGGGATGCACAAAATGACGTAAATGTTCATCCAATGACACAAACGCGCTTATTCGATGAACTACATTCCTTAAGTACGAAAAGTGATTAGAATAAGCCTTCAGATACACAAAATGACATAAATGTTTATCCAATGAGACAAACGCACTTATTGGATGAACTACATTCCATAAGTACGAAAAGTGATTAGAATAAGCCTTGGGATGCACAAAATGACGTAAATGTTCATCCTAAGACAAAAACGCGCTTATTGGATGAACTTCATTCCTTAAGTACGAAAAGTGATAAGAATAAGCCTTGGGATGCACAAAATGACGTAAATGTTCATCCAATGACACAAATTAACTTATTGGATGAACTACATTCCTTAAGTACGAAAAGTGATTAGAATAACCCTTGGGATGCACAAAATGACGTAAATGTTTGATTAATGACACAGACGCTCTTATTGGATGAACTACATTCCTTAAGTACGAAAAGTGATTAGAATAAGCCTTGGGATGCACAAAATGACCTAAATGTTCATCCAATGACACAAATGCACTAATTGGATGAACTACATTCCTTAAGTACGAAAAGTGATTAGAATAAGCCTAGGGATGCACAAAATGACCTAAATGTTCATCCAATGACACAAACGCGCTTTATGGATGAACTGCATTCCTTAAGTACGACAAGTGATTATAATAAGCCTAGGGATGCACAAAATGACCTAAATGTTCATCCAATGACACAAATGCACTAATTGGATGAACTACATTCTTTAAGTACGAAAAGTGATTAGAATAAGCCTAGGGATGCACAAAATGACCTAAATGTTCACCCAATGACACAAATGCACTAATTGGATGAACTACATTATTTAAGTACGAAAAGTGATTAGAATAAGCCTAGGGATGCACAAAATGACCTAAATGTTCACCCAATGACACAAACGCGCTTTTTGGATGAACTGCATTCCTTAAGTACGACAAGATATTATAATAAGCCTTGGAATGCACAAAATGACGTAAATGTTTATGCAATGACACAAATGCACTTATTGCATGAACTACATTCCTTAAGTACGAAAAGTGACTAGAATAATTCTTGGGATGCACAAAATGACGTAAATGTTCATCCTATGACACAAACGCGCTTATTGGATGAACTACATTCCTTAAGTACGAAAATTGATTAGAATAAGCCTTGAGATACACAAAATGACATAAATGTTTATCCAATGACACAAACGCACTTATTGGATGAACTACATTCCTTAAGTACGAAAAGTGATTAGAATAAGCCTTGGGATGCACAAAATGACGTAAATGTTCATCCAATGACACAAACGCGCTTTTTGGATGAACTGCATTCCTTAAGTACGACAAGTGATTATAATAAGCCTTGGAATGCACAAAATGACGTAAATGTTCATCCAATGACACAAATGCACTAATTGGATGAACTACATTCCTTAAGAACGAAAAGTGATTAGAATAAGCCTTGGGATGGACAAAATGACGTAAATGTTCATCGAATGACACAACTGAACTTATTGGATGAACTACATTCCTTAAGTACGAAAATTGATTAAAATAAGCCTTGGGATGCACAAAATGACGTTAATGTTCATCCAATGACACAAACGCGCTTATCGGATAAACTACATTCCTTAAGTACGAAAAGTGATTAGTATAAGCCTTGGGATGCACAACATGACGTAAATGTTCATCCAATGACACAAATGCACTTATTGGATGCACTACATTCCTTAAGTACGAGAAGTGATTAGAATAAGCCTTGGGATGCACAAAATGACGTAAATGTTTAATTAATGACACAGACGCTCTTATTGTATGAACCACATTCCTTAAGTACGAAAAGTGATTAGAATAAGCCTTGGGATGCACAAAATGACGTAAGTGTTAAATAAATGATACAAACGCACTTATTGGATGAACTACATTCCTTAAGTACGAAAAGTGATTAGAATAAGCCTTGGGATGCACAAAATGACGTAAATGTTCATCCAATGACACAAATGCACTTATTGGATGAACTACATTCCTTAAGAACGAAAAGTATTTAGAATAAGCCTTGGGATGCACAAAATGACGTAAATGTTCATCCAATGACACAACTGAACTTATTGGATGAACTACATTCCTTAAGTACGAAAAGTGATTAGAATAATTCTTGGGATGCACAAAATGACATAAATGTTTATCCAATGACACAAACGCGCTTATTGGATGAACTACATTCCTTAAGTACGAAAATTGATTAGAATAAGCCTTGGGATGCACAACATGACGTAAATGTTCATCCAATGACACAAATGCACTTATTGGATGAACTACATTCCTTAAGTACGAAAAGTGATTAGAATAAGCCTTGAGATACACAAAATGACATAAATGTTGATCCAATGACACACACGCACTTATTGGATGAACTACATTCCTTATGTACGAAAAGTGATTAGAATAAGCCTTGGGATGCACAAAATGACGTAAATATTTAATTAATGACACAGACGCTCTTATTGGATGAACTACATTCCTTAAGTACGAAAAGTGATTAGAATAAGCCTTGGGATGCACAAAATGACCTAAATGTTCATCCAATGACACAAATGCACTAATTGGATGAACTACATTCCTTAAGTACGAAAAGTGATTAGAATAAGCCTAGGGATGCACAAAATGACCTAAATTTTCATCCAATGACAAAACCCGCTTTCTGGATGAACTGCATTGCTTAAGTACGACAAGTGATTATAATAAGGCTTGGAATGCACAAAATGACGTAAATGTTCATCCAATGACACAAATGAACTTATTGCATGAACTACATTCCTTAAGTACGAAAATTGATTAAAATAAGCCTTGGGATGCACAAAATGACGTTAATGTTCATCCAATGACACAAACGCGCTTGTCGGATAAACTACATTCCTTAAGTACGAAAAGTGATTAGAATAAGCCTTGGGATGCACAAAATGACCTAAATGTTCATCCAATGACACAAACGCGCTTTATGGATGAACTGCATTCCTTAAGTACGACAAGTGATTATAATAAGCCTAGGGATGCACAAAATGACCTAAATGTTCATCCAATGACACAAATGCACTAATTGGATGAACTACATTCTTTAAGTACGAAAAGTGATTAGAATAAGCCTAGGGATGCACAAAATGACCTAAATGTTCACCCAATGACAC
>JBBPBO010001984.1:39023093-39034678 GCA_037974295.1 Cicer cuneatum | reverse complement strand
TTTAATTAATGACACAGACGCTCTTATTGGATGAACTACATTCCTTAAGTACGAAAAGTGATTAGAATAAGCCTTGGGATGCACAAAATGACCTAAATGTTCATCCAATGACACAAATGCACTAATTGGATGAACTACATTCCTTAAGTACGAAAAGTGATTAGAATAAGCCTAGGGATGCACAAAATGACCTAAATTTTCATCCAATGACAAAACCCGCTTTCTGGATGAACTGCATTGCTTAAGTACGACAAGTGATTATAATAAGGCTTGGAATGCACAAAATGACGTAAATGTTCATCCAATGACACAAATGAACTTATTGCATGAACTACATTCCTTAAGTACGAAAATTGATTAAAATAAGCCTTGGGATGCACAAAATGACGTTAATGTTCATCCAATGACACAAACGCGCTTGTCGGATAAACTACATTCCTTAAGTACGAAAAGTGATTAGAATAAGCCTTGGGATGCACAACATGACGTAAATGTTCATCCAATGACACAAATGCACTTATTGGATGCACTACATTCCTTAAGTACGAGAAGTGATTAGAATAAGCCTTGGGATGCACAAAATGACGTAAATGTTTAATTAATGACACAGACGCACTTATTGGATGAACTACATTCCTTAAGTACGAAAAGTGATTAGAATAAGCCTTGGGATGCACAAAATGACGTTAATGTTCATCCAATGACACAAATGAACTTATTGGATGAACTACATTCCTTAAGTACGAAAAGTGATTAGAATAAACATTGGGATGCACAAAATGACGTAAATGTTTAATTAATGACACAGACGCTCTTATTGTATGAACTACATTCCTTAAGTACGATAAGTGGTTAGAATAAGCCTTGAGATGCACAAAATGACGTAAGTGATAAATAAATGACACAGACGCACGTATTGGATGAACTACATTCCTTAAGTACGAAAAGTGATTAGAATAAGACTTGGGATGCACAAAATGACGTAAATGTTCATCCAATGACACAAACGCGCTTATTGGATGAACTACATTCCTTAAGTACGAAAAGTGATTAGAATAAGCCTTGAGATACACAAAATGACATAAATGTTTATCCAATGAGACAAACGCACTTATTGGATGAACTACATTCCTTAAGTACGAAAAGTGATTAGAATAAGCCTTGGGATGCACAAAATGACGTAAATGTTCATCCTATGACAAAAACACGCTTATTGGATGAACTTCATTCCTTAAGTACAAAAAGTGATAAGAATAAGCCTTGGGATGCACAAAATGACGTAAATGTTCATCCAATGACACAAATGAACTTATTGGATGAACTACATTCCTTAAGTACGAAAAGTGATTAGAATAAGCCTTGGGATGCACAAAATGACGTAAATGTTTAATTAATGACACAGACGCTCTTATTGTATGAACTACATTCCTTAAGTACGATAAGTGGTTAGAATAAGCCTTGAGATGCACAAAATGACGTAAGTGATAAATAAATGACACAGACGCACGTATTGGATGAACTACATTCCTTAAGTACGAAAAGTGATTAGAATAAGCCTTGGGATGCACAACATGACGTAACTGTTTATCCAATGACACAAATGCACTTATTGGATGCACTACATTCCTTAAGTACAAAAAGTGATTAGAATAAGCCTTGGGATGCACAAAATGACGTAAATGTTTAATTAATGACACACACGCTCTTATTGTATGAACTACATTCCTTAAGTACGAAAAGTGATTAGAATAAGCCTTGGGATGCACAAAATGACGTAAATGTTCATCCAATGACACAAATGAACTTATTGGATGAACTACATTCCTTAAGTACGAAAAGTGATTAGAATAAGCCTTGGGATGCACAAAATGACGTAAATGTTTAATTAATGACACAGACGCTCTTATTGTATGAACTACATTCCTTAAGTACGAAAAGTGGTTAGAATAAGCCTTGAGATGCACAAAATGACGTAAGTGATAAATAAATGACACAGACGCACGTATTGGATGAACTACGTTCCTTAAGTACGAAAAGTGATTAGAATAAGCCTTGGGATGCACAAAATGACGTAAATGTTCATCCAATGACACAAACGCGCTTATTCGATGAACTACATTCCTTAAGTACGAAAAGTGATTAGAATAAGCCTTCAGATACACAAAATGACATAAATGTTTATCCAATGAGACAAACGCACTTATTGGATGAACTACATTCCATAAGTACGAAAAGTGATTAGAATAAGCCTTGGGATGCACAAAATGACGTAAATGTTCATCCTAAGACAAAAACGCGCTTATTGGATGAACTTCATTCCTTAAGTACGAAAAGTGATTAGAATAAGCCTTGGGATGCACAAAATGACGTAAATGTTCATCCAATGACACAAACGCGCTTATTCGATGAACTACATTCCTTAAGTACGAAAAGTGATTAGAATAAGCCTTCAGATACACAAAATGACATAAATGTTTATCCAATGAGACAAACGCACTTATTGGATGAACTACATTCCATAAGTACGAAAAGTGATTAGAATAAGCCTTGGGATGCACAAAATGACGTAAATGTTCATCCTAAGACAAAAACGCGCTTATTGGATGAACTTCATTCCTTAAGTACGAAAAGTGATAAGAATAAGCCTTGGGATGCACAAAATGACGTAAATGTTCATCCAATGACACAAATGAACTTATTGGATGAACTACATTCCTTAAGTATGAAAACTGATTAGAATAACCCTTGGGATGCACAAAATGACGTAAATGTTTAATTAATGACACAGACGCTCTTATTGGATGAACTACATTCCTTAAGTTCGAAAAGTCATTAGAATAAGCCTTGGGATGCACAAAATGACCTAAATGTTCATCCAATGACACAAATGCACTAATTGGATGAACTACATTCCTTAAGTACGAAAAGTGATTAGAATAAGCCTAGGGATGCACAAAATGACCTAAATGTTCATCCAATGACACAAACGCGCTTTATGGATGAACTGCATTCCTTAAGTACGACAAGTGATTATAATAAGCCTAGGGATGCACAAAATGACCTAAATGTTCATCCAATGACACAAATGCACTAATTGGATGAACTACATTCTTTAAGTACGAAAAGTGATTAGAATAAGCCTAGGGATGCACAAAATGACCTAAATGTTCACCCAATGACACGAACGCGCTTTTTGGATGAACTGCATTCCTTAAGTACGACAAGTGATTATAATAAGCCTTGGAATGCACAAAATGACGTAAATGTTCATCCAATGACACAAATGACTTATTGCATGAACTACATTCCTTAAGTACGAAAAGTGATTAGAATAATTCTTGGGATGCACAAAATGACGTAGATGTTCATCCTATGACACAAACGCGCTTATTGGATGAACTACATCCCTTAAGTACGAAAATTGATTAGAATAAGCCTTGGGATGCACAACATGACGTAAATGTTCATCCAATGACACACATGCACGTATTGGATGAACTACATTCCTTAAGTACGAAAAGTGATTAGAATAAGCCTTGAGATACACAAAATGAGATAAATGTTTATCCAATGACACAAACGCACTTATTGGATGAACTACATTCCTTAAGAACGAAAAGTGATTAGAATAAGCTTTGGGATGGACAAAATGACGTAAATGTTCATCGAATGACACAACTGAACTTATTGGATGAACTACATTCCTTAAGTACGAAAACTGATTAAAATAAGCCTTGGGATGCACAAAATGACGTTAATGTTCATCCAATGACACAAACGCGCTTATCGGATAAACTACATTCCTTAAGTACAAAAAGTGATTAGAATAAGCCTTGGGATGCACAACATGACGTAAATGTTCATCCAATGACACAAATGCACTTATTGGATGCACTACATTCCTTAAGTACGAAAAGTGATTAGAATAAGCCTTGGGATGCACAAAATGACGTAAATGTTTAATTAAAGACACAGACGCTCTTATTGTATGAACTACATTCCTTAAGTACGAAAAGTTGTTAGAATAAGCCTTGAGATGCACAAAATGACGTAAGTGATAAATAAATGACACAGACGCACGTATTGGATGAACTACATTTCTTAAGTACGAAAAGTGATTAGAATAAGCCTTGGGATGCACAAAATGACGTAAATGTTCATCCAATGACACAAACGCGCTTATTGGATGAACTACATTCCTTAAGTACGAAAAGTGATTAGAATAAGCCTTGAGATACACAAAATGACATAAATGTTTATCCAATGAGACAAACGCACTTATTGGATGAACTACATTCCTTAAGTACGAAAAGTGATTAGAATAAGCCTTGGGATGCACAAAATGACGTAAATGTTCATCCTATGACAAAAACACGCTTATTGGATGAACTTCATTCCTTAAGTACGAAAAGTGATAAGAATAAGCCTTGGGATGCACAAAATGACGTAAATGTTCATCCAATGACACAAATGAACTTATTGGATGAACTTCATTCCTTAAGTACGAAAAGTGATTAGAATAAGCCTTGGGATGCACAAAATGACGTAAATGTTTAATTAATGACACAGACGCTCTTATTGGATGAACTACATTCCTTAAGTACGAAAAGTGATTAGAATAAGCATTGGGATGCACAAAATGACCTAAATGTTCATCCAATGACACAAATGCACTAATTGGATGAACTATATTCCTTAAGTACGAAAAGTGATTAGAATAAGCCTAGGGATGCACAAAATGACCTAAATGTTCATCCAATGACACAAACGCGCTTTCTGGATGAACTGCAATCCTTAAGTACGACAAGTGATTATAATAAGCCTTGGAAAGCACAAAATGACGTAAATGTTCATCCAATGACACAAATTAACTTATTTGATGAACTACATTCCTTAAGTACAAAAATTGATTAAAATAAGCCTTGGGATGCACAAAATGACGTTAATGTTCATCCAATGACACAAACGCGCTTATCAGATAAACTACATTCCTTAAGTACGAAAAATGATTAGAATAAGCTTTGGGATGCACAACATGACGTAAATGTTCATCCAATGACACAAATGCACTTATTGGATGCACTACATTCCTTAAGTACGACAAGTGATTAGAATAAGCCTTGGGATGCACAAAATGACGTAAATGTTTAATTAATTACACAGACGCTGTTATTGTATGAACTACATTCCTTAAGTACGAAAAGTGATTAGAATAAGCCTTGGGATGCACAAAATGACGTAAGTGTTAAATAAATGACACAAACGCACTTATTGGATGAACTACATTCCTTAAGTACGAAAAGTGATTAGAATAAGCCTTGGAATGCACAAAATGACGTAAATGTTCATCCAATGACACAAATGAACTTATTGGATGAACTACATTCCTTAAGTACGAAAATTGATAAAAATAAGCCTTGGGATGCACAAAATGATGTTAATGTTCATCCAATGACACAAACTTGCTTATCGGATAAACTACATTTCTTAAGTACGAAAAGTGATAAGAATAAGCCTTGGGATGCACAACATGACGTAAATGTTCATCCAATGATACAAATGCACTTATTGGATGCACTACATTCCTTAAGTACGAAAAGTGATTAGAATAAGCCTTGGGATGCACAAAATGACGTAAATGTTTAATTAATTACACAGACGCTCTTATTGTATGAACTACATTCCTTAAGTACGAATAGTGATTAGAATAAGCCTTGGGATGCACAAAATGACGTAAGTGTTAAATAAATGACACAAACGCACTTATTGGATGAACTACATTCCTTAAGTTCGAAAAGTGATTAGAATAAGCCTTGGGATGCACAAAATGACGTAAATGTTCATCCAATGACACAAATGAACTTATTGGATGAACTTCATTCCTTAAGTACGAAAAGTGATTAGAATAAGCCTTGGGATGCACAAAATGACGTAAATGTTTAATTAATGACACAGACGCTCTTATTGGATGAACTACATTCCTTAAGTACGAAAAGTGATTAGAATAAGCATTGGGATGCACAAAATGACCTAAATGTTCATCCAATGACACAAATGCACTAATTGGATGAACTATATTCCTTAAGTACGAAAAGTGATTAGAATAAGCCTAGGGATGCACAAAATGACCTAAATGTTCATCCAATGACACAAACGCGCTTTCTGGATGAACTGCATTCCTTAAGTACGACAAGTGATTATAATAAGCCTTGGAAAGCACAAAATGACGTAAATGTTCATCCAATGACACAAATTAACTTATTTGATGAACTACATTCCTTAAGTACGAAAATTGATTAAAATAAGCCTTGGGATGCACAAAATGACGTTAATGTTCATCCAATGACACAAACGCGCTTATCAGATAAACTACATTCCTTAAGTACGAAAAATGATTAGAATAAGCTTTGGGATGCACAACATGACGTAAATGTTCATCCAATGACACAAATGCACTTATTGGATGCACTACATTCCTTAAGTACGACAAGTGATTAGAATAAGCCTTGGGATGCACAAAATGACGTAAATGTTTAATTAATTACACAGACGCTGTTATTGTATGAACTACATTCCTTAAGTACGAAAAGTGATTAGAATAAGCCTTGGGATGCACAAAATGACGTAAGTGTTAAATAAATGACACAAACGCACTTATTGGATGAACTACATTCCTTAAGTACGAAAAGTGATTAGAATAAGCCTTGGAATGCACAAAATGACGTAAATGTTCATCCAATGACACAAATGAACTTATTGGATGAACTACATTCCTTAAGTACGAAAATTGATAAAAATAAGCCTTGGGATGCACAAAATGATGTTAATGTTCATCCAATGACACAAACTTGCTTATCGGATAAACTACATTCCTTAAGTACGAAAAGTGATAAGAATAAGCCTTGGGATGCACAACATGACGTAAATGTTCATCCAATGATACAAATGCACTTATTGGATGCACTACATTCCTTAAGTACGAAAAGTGATTAGAATAAGCCTTGGGATGCACAAAATGACGTAAATGTTTAATTAATTACACAGACGCTCTTATTGTATGAACTACATTCCTTAAGTACGAATAGTGATTAGAATAAGCCTTGGGATGCACAAAATGACGTAAGTGTTAAATAAATGACACAAACGCACTTATTGGATGAACTACATTCCTTAAGTTCGAAAAGTGATTAGAATAAGCCTTGGGATGCACAAAATGACGTAAATGTTCATCCAATGACACAAATGAACTTATTGGATGAACTTCATTCCTTAAGTACGAAAAGTGATTAGAATAAGCCTTGGGATGCACAAAATGACGTAAATGTTTAATTAATGACACAGACGCTCTTATTGGATGAACTACATTCCTTAAGTACGAAAAGTGATTAGAATAAGCATTGGGATGCACAAAATGACCTAAATGTTCATCCAATGACACAAATGCACTAATTGGATGAACTATATTCCTTAAGTACGAAAAGTGATTAGAATAAGCCTAGGGATGCACAAAATGACCTAAATGTTCATCCAATGACACAAACGCGCTTTCTGGATGAACTGCATTCCTTAAGTACGACAAGTGATTATAATAAGCCTTGGAAAGCACAAAATGACGTAAATGTTCATCCAATGACACAAATTAACTTATTTGATGAACTACATTCCTTAAGTACGAAAATTGATTAAAATAAGCCTTGGGATGCACAAAATGACGTTAATGTTCATCCAATGACACAAACGCGCTTATCAGATAAACTACATTCCTTAAGTACGAAAAATGATTAGAATAAGCTTTGGGATGCACAACATGACGTAAATGTTCATCCAATGACACAAATGCACTTATTGGATGCACTACATTCCTTAAGTACGACAAGTGATTAGAATAAGCCTTGGGATGCACAAAATGACGTAAATGTTTAATTAATTACACAGACGCTGTTATTGTATGAACTACATTCCTTAAGTACGAAAAGTGATTAGAATAAGCCTTGGGATGCACAAAATGACGTAAGTGTTAAATAAATGACACAAACGCACTTATTGGATGAACTACATTCCTTAAGTACGAAAAGTGATTAGAATAAGCCTTGGAATGCACAAAATGACGTAAATGTTCATCCAATGACACAAATGAACTTATTGGATGAACTACATTCCTTAAGTACGAAAATTGATAAAAATAAGCCTTGGGATGCACAAAATGATGTTAATGTTCATCCAATGACACAAACTTGCTTATCGGATAAACTACATTTCTTAAGTACGAAAAGTGATAAGAATAAGCCTTGGGATGCACAACATGACGTAAATGTTCATCCAATGATACAAATGCACTTATTGGATGCACTACATTCCTTAAGTACGAAAAGTGATTAGAATAAGCCTTGGGATGCACAAAATGACGTAAATGTTTAATTAATTACACAGACGCTCTTATTGTATGAACTACATTCCTTAAGTACGAATAGTGATTAGAATAAGCCTTGGGATGCACAAAATGACGTAAGTGTTAAATAAATGACACAAACGCACTTATTGGATGAACTACATTCCTTAAGTTCGAAAAGTGATTAGAATAAGCCTTGGGATGCACAAAATGACGTCAATGTTCATCCAATGACACAAACGCGCTTATCGGATAAACTACATTCCTTAAGTACGAAAAGTGATTAGAATAAACATTGGGATGCACAACATGACGTAAATGTTTATCCAATGACACAAATGCACTTATTGGATGCACTACATTCCTTAAGTACGAAAAGTGATTAGAATAAGCCTTGGGATGCACAAAATGACGTAAATGTTTAATTAATGACACAGACGCTCTTATTGTATGAACTACATTCCTTAAGTACGAAAAGTGATTAGAATAAGCCTTGGGATACACAAAATGACGTAAGTGTTAAATAAATGACAGAGACGCGCGTATTGGATGAACTACATTTCTTAAGTACGAAAAGTGATTAAATAAGCCTTGAAAGCACAAAATGACGTAAATGTTCATCCAATGACACAAACGCGCTTATTGGATGAACTACATTCCTTAAGTACGAAAAGTGATTACAATAAGCATTGGGATGCACAAAATGACGTAAATGTTCATCCAATGACACAAACGCGCTTATTGGATGAACTACATTCCTTAAGTACGAAAAGTTATTAGAATAAGCCTTGAGATACACAAAATGACATAAATGTTTATCCAATGACACAAACGCACTTATTGGATGAACTACATTCCTTTAGTACGAAAAGTGATTAGAATAGGCCTTGGGATGCACAAAATGACGTAAATGTTCATCCTATGACACAAACGCGTTTATTGGATGAACTTCATTCCTTAAGTACGAAAAGTGATTAGAATAAGCCTTGGGATGCACAACATGACGTAAATGTTCATCCAATGACACAAATGCACTTATTGGATGCACTACATTCCTTAAGTACGAAAACTGATTAGAATAAGCCTTGGGATGCACAAAATGACGTAAATGTTTAATTAATGACACAGACGCTCTTATTGTATGAACTACATTCCTTAAGTACGAAAAGTGGTTAGAATAAGCCTTGAGATGCACAAAATGACGTAAGTGATAAATAAATGACACAGACGCACGTATTGGATGAACTACATTCCTTAAGTACGAAAAGTGATTAGAATAAGCCTTGGGATGCACAAAATGACGTAAATGTTCATCCAATGACACAAACGCGCTTATTGGATGAACTACATTCCTTAAGTACGAAAAGTGATTAGAATAAGCCTTGAGATACACAAAATGACATAAATGTTTATCCAATGAGACAAACGCACTTATTGGATGAACTACATTCCTTAAGTACGAAAAGTGATTAGAATAAGCCTTGGGATGCACAAAATGACGTAAATGTTCATCCTATGACAAAAACGCGCTTATTGGATGAACTTCATTCCTTAAGTACGAAAAGTGATAAGAATAAGCCTTGGGATGCACAAAATGACGTAAATGTTCATCCAATGACACAAATGAACTTATTGGATGAACTACATTCCTTAAGTACGAAAAGTGATTAGAATAAGCCTTGGGATGCACAAAATGACGTAAGTGTTAAATAAATGACACAAACGCACTTATTGGATGAACTACATTCCTTAAGTTCGAAAAGTGATTAGAATAAGCCTTGGGATGCACAAAATGACGTTAATGTTCATCCAATGACACAAACGCGCTTATCGGATCAACTACATTCCTTAAGTATGAAAAGTGATTAGAATAAACATTGGGATGCACAACATGACGTAAATGTTTATCCAATGACACAAATGCACTTATTGGATGCACTACATTCCTTAAGTACGAAAAGTGATTAGAATAAGCCTTGGGATGCACAAAATGACGTAAATGTTTAATTAATGACACAGATGCTCTTATTGTATGAACTACATTCCTTAAGTACGAAAAGTGATTAGAATAAGCCTTGGGATACACAAAATGACGTAAGTGTTAAATAAATGACACAAACGCTCTTATTGGATGAACTACATTCCTTAAGTTCGAAAAGTGATTAGAATAAGCCTTGGGATGCACAAAATGACGTTAATGTTCATCCAATGACACAAACGCGCTTATCGGATCAACTACATTCCTTAAGTACGAAAAGTGATTAAAATAAGCCTTGAGATACACAAAATGACGTAAATGTTAATCCTATGACACAAACGCGTTTATTGGATGAACTACATTCCCTAAGTACGAAAAGTGATTAGAATAATTCTTGGGATGCACAAAATGACGTAAATGTTCATCCTATGACACAAACGCGCTTATTGGATGAACTACATTCCTTAAGTACGAAAAGTGATAAGAATAAGCCTTGAGATGCACAACATGACGTAAATGTTCATCCAATGACACAAATGCACTTATTGGATGAACAACATTCTTTAAGTACGAAAAGTGATTAGAATAATTCTTGGGATGCACAAAATGACGTAAATGTTCATCGTATGACACAAACGCGCTTATTGGATGAACTACATTCCTTAAGTACGAAAAGTGATTAGAATAAGCCTTGGGATGCACAAAATGACGTAAATGTTTAATTAATGACACAGACGCTCTTATTTGATGAACTACATTCCTTAAGTACGAAAAGTGATTAGAATAAGCCTTGGGATGCACAAAATGACCTAAATGTTCATCCAATGACACAAATGCACTAATTGGATGAACTACATTCCTTAAGTACGAAAAGTGATTTGAATAAGCCTAGGGATGCACAAAATGACCTAAATGTTCATCCAATGACACAAACGCGCTTTCTGGATGAACTGCATTCCTTAAGTACGACAAGTGATTATAATAAGGCTTGGAATGCACAAAATGACGTAAATGTTCATCCAATGACACAAATGAACTTATTGCATGAACTACATTCCTTAAGTACGAAAATTGATTAAAATAAGCCTTGGGATGCACAAAATGACGTTAATGTTCATCCAATGACACAAACGCGCTTGTCGGATAAACTACATTCCTTAAGTACGAAAAGTGATTAGAATAAGCCTTGGGATGCACAACATGACGTAAATGTTCATC
>JBBPBO010001984.1:38996689-39009392 GCA_037974295.1 Cicer cuneatum | reverse complement strand
CGCTTATTGGATGAACTACATTCCTTAACTACGAAAAGTTATTAGAATAAGCCTTGAGATACACAAAATGACATAAATGTTTATCCAATGACACAAACGCACTTATTGGATGAACTACATTCCTTTAGTACGAAAAGTGATTAGAATAAGCTTTGGGATGCACAAAATGACGTAAATGTTCATCCAATGACACAAATGAACTTATTGGATGAACTACATTCCTAAAGTACAAAAAGAGATTAGAATAATTCTTGGGATGCACAAAATGACGTAAATGTTCATCCTATGACACAAACGCGCTTATTGGATGAACTACATTCCTTAAGTACGAAAATTGATGAGAATAAGCCTTGGGATGCACAAAATGACGTAAATGTTCATCCAATGACACAAATGAACTTATTGAATGAACTACATTCCTTAAGTACGAAAAGTGATAGGAATAATTCTTGGGATGCACAAAATGACGTAAATGTTCATCCTATGACACAAACACGCTTATTGGATGAACTACATTCCTTAAGTACGAAAAGTGATTAGAATAAGCCTTGGGATGCACAACATGACGTAAATGTTCATCCAATGACACAAATGCGCTTATTGGATGAACTACATTCCTTAAGTACGAAAAGTGATTAGAATAAGCTTTGGGATGCACAAAATGACGTAAATGTTCATCCAATGACACAAATGAACTTATTGGATGAACTACATTCCTGAAGTACAAAAAGAGATTAGAATAATTCTTGGGATGCACAAAATGACGTAAATGTTCATCCTATGACACAAACGCGCTTATTGGATGAACTACATTCCTTAAGTACGAAAATTGATGAGAATAAGCCTTGGGATGCACAACATGACGTAAATGTTCATCCAATGACACAAATGCACTTATTGGATGCACTACATTCCTTAAGTACGAAAAGTGATTAGAATAAGCCTTGGGATGCACAAAATGACGTAAATGTTTAATTAATGACGCAGACGCTCATATTGGATGAACTACATTCCTTAAGTACGAAAAGTGATTAGAATAAGCCTTGGGATGCACAAAATGACCTAAATGTTCATCAAATGACACAAATGCACTAATTGGATGAACTACATTCCTTAAGTACGAAAAGTGATTTGAATAAGCCTTGGGATGCACAAAATGACCTAAATGTTCATCCAATGACACAAACGCGCTTTCTGGATGAACTGCATTCGTTAAGTACGACAAGTGATTATAATAAGCCTTGGAATGCACAAAATGACGTAAATGTTCATCCAATGACACACATGAACTTATTGGATGAACTACATTCTTTAAGTACCAAAATTGATTAAAATAAGCCTTGGGATGCACAAAATCACGTTAATGTTCATCTGATGACACAAACGCGCTTATCGGATAAACTACATTCCTTAAGTACGAAAAGTGATTCGAATAAACATTGGGATGCACAACATGACGTAAATGTTCATCCAATGACACAAATGCACTTATTGGATGCACTACATTCCTTAAGTACGAAAAGTGATTAGAATAAGCCTTGGGATGCACAAAATGACCTAAATGTTTGTTTAATTACACAGATGCTCTTATTGTATGAACTACATTCCTTAAGTACGAAAAGTGATTAGAATAAGCCTTGGGATGCACAAAATGACGTAAGTGTTAAATAAATGACACAGACGCACGTATTGGATGAACTACATTCCTTAAGTACGAAAAGTGATTAGAATAAGCCTTGGGATGCACAAAATGACGTAAATGTTCATCAAATGACACAAACGCGCTTATTGGATGAACTACATTCCTTAAGTACGAAAAGTGATTAGAATAAGCCTTGAGATACACAAAATGACGTAAATGTTCATCCAATGACACAAATGAACTTATTGGATGAACTACATTCCTTAAGTACGAAAAGTGATTAGAATAACCCTTGGGATGCACAAAATGACGTAAATGTTTAATTAATGACACAGACGCTCTTATTGGATGAACTACATTCCTTAAGTACGAAAAGTGATTAGAATAATCCTTGGGATGCACAAAATGACCTAAATGTTCATCCAATGACACAAATGCACTAATTGGATGAACTATATTCCTTAAGTACGAAAAGTGATTAGAATAAGCCTAGGGATGCACAAAATGACCTAAATGTTCATCCAATGACACAAACGCGCTTTCTGGATGAACTGCATTCCTTAAGCACGACAAGTGATTATAATAAGCCTTGGGATACACAAAATGACGTAAATGTTCATCCAATGACACAAATGCACTTATTGCATGAACTACATTCCTTAAGTACGAAAAGTGATTAGAATAATTCTTGGGATGCACAAAATGACGTAGATGTTCATCCTATGGCACAAACGCGCTTATTGGATGAACTACATTCCTTAAGTACGAAAATTGATTAGAATAAGCCTTGGGATGCACAACATGACGTAAATGTTCATCCAATGACACACATGCACGTATTGGATGAACTACATTCCTTAAGTACGAAAAGTGATTAGAATAAACCTTGAGATACACAAAATGAGATAAATGTTTATCCAATGACACAAACGCACTTATTGGATGAACTACATTCCTTAACTACGAAAAGTGATTAGAATAAGCCTTGGGATGCACAAAATGACGTAAATGTTCATCCAATGACACAAACGCGCTTTTTGGATGAACTGCATTCCTTAAGTACGACAAGTGATTATAATAAGCCTTGGAATGCACAAAATGACGTAAATGTTCATCCAATGACACAAATGCACTTATTGGATGAGCTACATTCCATAAGTACGAAAAGTGATTAGAATAATACTTGAGATGCACAAAATGACGTAAATGTACATCCAATGACACAAACGCGCTTATTGTATAAACTACATTCCATAAGTACGAAAAGTGATGAAAATAAGCCTTGGGATGCACAAAATGACATAAATGTTAAATAAATGACACAAACGCTCTTATTGGATGAACTACATTCCTTAAATACGAAAAGTGATTAGAATAAGTCTTGGGATGCACAAAATGACGTAAATGTTCATCCTATGACACAAACGCGCTTATTGGATTAACTTCATTCCTTAAGTACGAAAAGTGATTAGAATAAGCCTTGGGATGCACAAAATGACATAAATGTTTATCCAATGACACAAACGCACTTATTGGATGAACAACATTCCTTAAGTACGAAAAGTGATTAGAATAAGCCTTGGGATGCACAAAATGACCTAAATGTTCATCCAACGACACAAATGCACTAATTGGATGACCTACATTCCTTAAGTACGAAAAGTGATTAGAATAAGCCTCGGGATGCACAAAATGACCTAAATGTTCATCCAATGACACAAACGCGCTTTTTGGATGAACTGCATTCCTTAAGTACGACAAGTGATTATAATAAGCCTTGGAATGCACAAAATGACGTAAATGTTCATCCAATGACACAAATGCACTTATTGGATGAGCTACATTCCATAAGTACGAAAAGTGATTAGAATAATACTTGAGATGCACAAAATGACGTAAATGTACATCCAATGACACAAACGCGCTTATTGTATAAACTACATTCCATAATTAAGAAAAGTGATTAAAATAAGCCTTGGGATGCACAAAATGACGTAAATGTTAAATAAATGACACAAACGCTCTTATTGGATGAACTACATTCCTTAAATACGAAAAGTGATTAGAATAAGCCTTGGGATGCACAAAATGACATAAATGTTTATCCAATGAAACAAACGCACTTATTGGATGAACAACATTCCGTAAGTACGAAAAGTGATTAGAATAAGCCTTGTGATGCACAAAATGCATAAATGTTCATCCAATGAAACAAACGCACTTATTGGATGAACTACATTCCTTAAGTACGAAAAGTGATTAGAATAAGCCTTGGAATGCACAAAATGACGTAAATGTTCATCCATTGACACAAACGCACTTATCGGATAAACTACATTCCTTAAGTACAAATAGTGATTAGAATAAGCCTTGGGATGCACAAAATGATGAAAATATTCATCCAATGACACAAACTCACTTATTGGATGAACTACATTCCATAAATACGAAAAGTGATTAGAATAATACTTGAGATGCACAAAATGACGTAAATGTAAATCCAATGACACAAACGCGCTTATAGTATCAACTACATTCCATAAGTACGAAAAGTGATTATAATAAGCCTTGGGATGCACAAAATGACGTAAATGTTAAATAAAGGACACAAACGCTCTTATTGGATGAACTACATTCCTTAAGTACGAAAAGTGATTAAAATAAACCTTGGGATGCACAAAATGACGTAAATGTTCATCCAATGACACAACGCACTTATTTGATGAACTACATTCCTTAAGTACGAAAATTGATGAGAATAAGCCTTGGGATGCACAAAATGACGTAAATGTTCATCCAATGACACAAATGAACTTATTGGATGAACTACATTCCTTAAGTACGAAAAGTGATTGGAATAATTCTTGGGATGCACAAAATGACGTAAATGTTCATCCTATGACACAAACACGCTTATTGGATGAACTACATTCCTTAAGTACGAAAAGTGATTAGAATAAGCCTTGGGATGCACAACATGACGTAAATGTTCATCCAATGACACAAATGCGCTTATTGGATGAACTACATTCCTTAAGTACGAAAAGTGATTAGAATAAGCTTTGGGATGCACAAAATGACGTAAATGTTCATCCAATGACACAAATGAACTTATTGGATGAACTACATTCCTGAAGTACAAAAAGAGATTAGAATAATTCTTGGGATGCACAAAATGACGTAAATGTTCATCCTATGACACAAACGCGCTTATTGGATGAACTACATTCCTTAAGTACGAAAATTGATGAGAATAAGCCTTGGGATGCACAAAATGACGTAAATGTTCATCCAATGACACAAATGAACTTATTGAATGAACTACATTCCTTAAGTACGAAAAGTGATAGGAATAATTCTTGGGATGCACAAAATGACGTAAATGTTCATCCTATGACACAAACACGCTTATTGGATGAACTACATTCCTTAAGTACGAAAAGTGATTAGAATAAGCCTTGGGATGCACAACATGACGTAAATGTTCATCCAATGACACAAATGCGCTTATTGGATGAACTACATTCCTTAAGTACGAAAAGTGACTAGAATAATTCTTGGGATGCACAAAATGATGTAAATGTTCATCCTATGACACAAATGCGTTTATTGGATGAACTACATTCCTTAAGTACGAAAAGTGATTAGAATAATCCTTGGGATGCACAAAATGACGTAAATGTTTAATTAATGACACAGACGCTCTTATTGGATGAACTACATTCCTTAAGTACGAAAAGTGATTAGAATAAGCATTGGGATGCACAAAATGAGCTAAATGTTCATCCAATGACACAAACGCGCTTATTGGATGAACTACATTCCTTAGGTACGAAAAGTGATTAGAATAAGCCTTGGGATGCACAAAATGACTTAACTGTTTAATTAATGACACAGATGCTCTTATTGGATGAACTACATTCCATAAGTACGAAACGTGATTAGAATAAGCCTTGAGATGCACAAAATGACATAAATGTTTATCCAATGACACAAACGCACTTATAGGATGAACTACATTCCTTAAGTACGAAAAGTGATTAGAATAAGCCTTGGGATGCACAAAA
Source organism: Cicer cuneatum (assembly GCA_037974295.1). NCBI lineage: Eukaryota > Viridiplantae > Streptophyta > Magnoliopsida > Fabales > Fabaceae > Cicer > Cicer cuneatum. The sequence goes on along the minus strand of JBBPBO010001984.1, from coordinate 39,003,683 downwards.
TGACCTAAATGTTCATCCAACGACACAAATGCACTAATTGGATGACCTACATTCCTTAAGTACGAAAAGTGATTAGAATAAGCCTCGGGATGCACAAAATGACCTAAATGTTCATCCAATGACACAAACGCGCTTTTTGGATGAACTGCATTCCTTAAGTACGACAAGTGATTATAATAAGCCTTGGAATGCACAAAATGACGTAAATGTTCATCCAATGACACAAATGCACTTATTGGATGAACTACATTCCTTAAGTACGAAACGTGATTAGAATAAGTCTTGGGGTTGCACAAAATGACGTAAATGTTAAATTAATGACACAAACGCGCATATTGGATGAACTACATTCCTTATTAACGAAAAGTAATTAGAATAAGACTTGGAATGCACAAAATGACGTAAATATGCATCAAATGACACAAATGCACTTATTGGATGAACTACATTCTTAAGTAAGAAAAGTGATTAGAATAAGCCTTGGGATGCACAAAATGACGTAAATGTTTAATTAAAGACACAGACTCTCTTATTGTATGAACTACATTCCTTAAGTACGAAAAGTTGTTAGAATAAGCCTTGAGATGCACAAAATGACGTAAGTGATAAATAAATGACACAGACGCACGTATTGGATGAACTACATTCCTTAAGTACGAAAAGTGATTAGAATAAGCCTTGGGTTGCACAAAATGACGTAAATGTTCATCCAATGACACAAACGCGCTTATTGGATGAACTACATTCCTTAAGTACGAAAAGTGATTAGAATAAGCCTTGAGATACACAAAATGACATAAATGTTTATCCAATGAGACAAACGCACTTATTGGATGAACTACATTCCTTAAGTACGAAAAGTGATTAGAATAAGCCTTGGGATGCACAAAATGACGTAAATGTTCATCCTATGACAAAAACACGCTTATTGGATGAACTTCATTCCTTAAGTACGAAAAGTGATAAGAATAAGCCTTCGGATGCACAAAATGACGTAAATGTTCATCCAATGACACAAATGAACTTATTGGATGAACTACATTCCTTAAGTACGAAAAGTGATTAGAATAAGCCTTGGGATGCACAAAATGACGTAAATGTTTAATTAATGACACAGACGCTCTTATTGGATGAACTACATTCCTTATGTACGAAAAGTGATTAGAATAATCCTTGGGATGCACAAAATGACCTAAATGTTCATCCAATGACACAAATGCACTAATTGGATGAACTATATTCCTTAAGTACGAAAAGTGATTAGAATAAGCCTAGGGATGCACAAAATGACCTAAATGTTCATCCAATGACACAAACGCGCTTTCTGGATGAACTGCATTCCTTAAGCACGACAAGTGATTATAATAAGCCTTGGAAAGCACAAAATGACGTAAATGTTCATCCAATGACACAAATTAACTTATTTGATGAACTACATTCCTTAAGTACGAAAATTGATTAAAATAAGCCTTGGGATGCACAAAATGACGTTAATGTTCATCCAATGACACAAACGCGCTTATCGGATAAACTACATTCCTTAAGTACGAAAAATGATTAGAATAAGCTTTGGGATGCACAATATGACGTAAATGTTCATCCAATGACACAAATGCACTTATTGGATGCACTACATTCCTTAAGTACGACAAGTGATTAGAATAAGCCTTGGGATGCACAAAATGACGTAAATGTTTAATTAATTACACAGACGCTCTTATTGTATGAACTACATTCCTTAAGTACGAAAAGTGATTAGAATAAGCCTTGGGATGCACAAAATGACGTAAGTGTTAAATAAATGACACAAACGCACTTATTGGATGAACTACATTCCTTAAGTACGAAAAGTGATTAGAATAAGCCTTGGAATGCACAAAATGACGTAAATGTTCATCCAATGACACAAATGAACTTATTGGATGAACTACATTCCTTAAGTACGAAAATTGATTAAAATAAGCATTGGGATGCACAAAATGACGTTAATGTTCATCTAATGATACAAACATGCTTATCGGATAAACTACATTCCTTAAGTACGAAAAGTGATTAGAATAAGCCTTGGGATGCACAACATGACGTAATTGTTCATCCAATGACACAAATGCACTTATTGGATGCACTACATTCCTTAAGTACAAAAAGTGATTAGAATAAGCCTTGGGATGCACAAAATGACGTAAATGTTTAATTAATGACGCAGACGCTCTTATTGGATGAACTACATTCCTTAAGTACGAAAAGTGATTAGAATAAGCCTTGGGATGCACAAAATGACCTAAATGTTCATCAAATGACACAAATGCACTAATTGGATGAACTACATTCCTTAAGTACGAAAAGTGATTTGAATAAGCCTTGGGATGCACAAAATGACCTAAATGTTCATCCAATGACACAAACGCGCTTTCTGGATGAACTGCATTCGTTAAGTACGACAAGTGATTATAATAAGCCTTGGAATGCACAAAATGACGTAAATGTTCATCCAATGACACACATGAACTTATTGGATGAACTACATTCTTTAAGTACCAAAATTGATTAAAATAAGCCTTGGGATGCACAAAATCACGTTAATGTTCATCTGATGACACAAACGCGCTTATCGGATAAACTACATTCCTTAAGTACGAAAAGTGATTCGAATAAACATTGGGATGCACAACATGACGTAAATGTTCATCCAATGACACAAATGCACTTATTGGATGCACTACATTCCTTAAGTACGAAAAGTGATTAGAATAAGCCTTGGGATGCACAAAATGACCTAAATGTTTGTTTAATTACACAGATGCTCTTATTGTATGAACTACATTCCTTAAGTACGAAAAGTGATTAGAATAAGCCTTGGGATGCACAAAATGACGTAAGTGTTAAATAAATGACACAAACGCACTTATTGGATGAACTACATTCCTTAAGTACGAAAAGTGATTAGAATAAGCCTTGGAATGCACAAAATGACGTAAATGTTCATCCAATGACACAAATGAACTTATTGGATGAACTACATTCCTTAAGTACGAAAATTGATTAAAATAAGCCTTGGGATGCACAAAATGACGTTAATGTTCATCCAATGACACAAACGCGCTTATCGGATAAACTACATTCCTTAAGTACAAAAAGTGATTAGAATAAGCCTTGGGATGCACAACATGACAAAAATGTTCATCCAATGACACAAATGCACTTATTGGATGCACTACATTCCTTAAGTACGAAAAGTGATTAGAATAAGCCTTGGGATGCACAAAATGACGTAAATGTTTAATTAATTACACAGATGCTCTTATTGTATGAACTACATTCCTTAAGTACGAAAAGTGATTAGAATAAGCCTTGGGATGCACAAAATGACGTAAGTGTTAAATAAATGACACAAACGCACTTATTGGATGAACTACATTCCTTAAGTACGAAAAGTCATTAGAATAAGCCTTGGAATGCACAAAATGACGTAAATGTTCATCCAATGACACAAATGAACTTATTGGATGAACTACATTCCTTAAGTACGAAAATTGATTAACATAAGCCTTGGGATGCACAAAATGACGTTAATGTTCATCCAATGACACAAACGCGCTTATCGGATAAACTACATTCCTTAAGTACGAAAAGTGATTAGAATAATCCTTGGGATGCACAACATGACGTAAATGTTCATCCAATGACACAAATGCACTTATTGGATGCACTACATTCCTTAAGTACGAAAAGTGATTAGAATAAGCCTTGGGATGCACAAAATGACGTAAATGTTTAATTAATGACACAGACGCTCTTATTGGATGAACTACATTCCTTAAGTACGAAAAGTGATTAGAATAAGCCTTGGGATGCACAAAATGACCTAAATGTTCATCCAATGACACAAATGCACTAATTGGATGAACTACATTCCTTAAGTACGAAAAGTGATTTGAATAAGCCTAGGGATGCACAAAATGACCTAAATGTTCATCCAATGACACAAACGCGCTTTCTGGATGAACTGCATTCCTTAAGTACGACAAGTGATTATAATAAGCCTTGGAATGCACAAAATGACGTAAATGTTCATCCAATTACACAAACGCACTTATTGGATGAACTACATTCCTTAAGTACGAAAAGTGATTAGAATAAGCCTTGGAATGCACAAAATGACGTAAATGTTCATCCAATGACACAAATGAACTTATTGGATGAACTACATTCCTTAAGTACGAAAATTGATTAAAATAAGCCTTGGGATACACAAAATGACGTTAATGTTCATCCAATGACACAAATGAACTTATTGGATGAACTACATTCCTTAAGTACGAAAATTGATTAAAATAAGCCTTGGGATGCACAAAATGACGTTAATGTTCATCCAATGACACAAACGCGCTTATCGGATAAACTACATTCCTTAAGTACAAAAAGTGATTAGAATAAGCCTTGGGATGCACAACATGACGTAAACGTTCATCCAATGACACAAATGCGCTTATTGGATGCACTAAATTCCTTAAGTACGAAAAGTGATTAGAATAAGCCTTGGGATGCACAAAATGACGTAAATGTTTAATTAATTACACAGATGCTCTTATTGTATGAACTACATTCCTTAAGTACGAAAAGTGATTAGAATAAGCCTTGGGATGCACAAAATGACGTAAGTGTTAAATAAATGACACAAACTCATTTATTGGATGAACTACATTCCTTAAGTACGAAAAGTCATTAGAATAAGCCTTGGAATGCACAAAATGACATAAATGTTCATCCAATGACACAAATGAACTTATTGGATGAACTACATTCCTTAAGTACGAAAATTGATTAAAATAAGCCTTTGGGATGCACAAAATGACGTTAATGTTCATCTAATGACACAAACATGCTTATCGGATAAACTACATTCCTTAAGTACGAAAAGTGATTAGAATAAGCCTTGGGATGCACAACATGACGTAAATGTTCATCCGATGACACAAATGCACTTATTGGATGCACTACATTCCTTAAGTACGAAAAGTGATTAGAATAAGCCTTGGGATGCACAAAATGACGTAAATGTTTAATTAATTACACATATGCTCTTATTGTATGAACTACATTCCTTAAGTACGAAAAGTGATTAGAATAAGCCTTGGGATGCACAAAATGACGTAAGTGTTAAATAAATGACACAAACGCACTTATTGGATGAACTACATTCCTTAAGTACGAAAAGTCATTAGAATAAGCCTTGGAATGCACAAAATGACGTAAATGTTCATCCAATGACACAAATGAACTTATTGGATGAACTACATTCCTTAAGTACGAAAATTGATTAACATAAGCCTTGGGATGCACAAAATGACGTTAATGTTCATCCAATGACACAAACGCGCTTATCGGATAAACTACATTCCTTAAGTACGAAAAGTGATTAGAATAATCCTTGGGATGCACAACATGACGTAAATGTTCATCCAATGACACAAATGCACTTATTGGATGCACTACATTCCTTAAGTACGAAAAGTGATTAGAATAAGCCTTGGGATGCACAAAATGACGTAAATGTTTAATTAATGACACAGACGCTCTTATTGGATGAACTACATTCCTTAAGTACGAAAAGTGATTAGAATAAGCCTTGGGATGCACAAAATGACCTAAATGTTCATCCAATGACACAAATGCACTAATTGGATGAACTACATTCCTTAAGTACGAAAAGTGATTTGAATAAGCCTAGGGATGCACAAAATGACCTAAATGTTCATCCAATGACACAAACGCGCTTTCTGGATGAACTGCATTCCTTAAGTACGACAAGTGATTATAATAAGCCTTGGAATGCACAAAATGACGTAAATGTTCATCCAATGACACAAATGAACTTATTGGATGAACTACATTCCTTAAGTTCGAAAAGTGATTAGAATAAGCCTTGGGATGCACAAAATGACGTTAATGTTCATCCAATGACACAAACGCGCTTATCGGATAAACTACATTCCTTAAGTACGAAAAGTGATTCGAATAAACATTGGGATGCACAACATGACGTAAATGTTCATCCAATGACACAAATGCACTTATTGGATGCACTACATTCCTTAAGTACGATAAGTGATTAGAATAAGCCTTGGGATGCACAAAATGACCTAAATGTTTGTTTAATTACACAGATGCTCTTATTGTATGAACTACATTGCTTAAGTACGAAAAGTGATTAGAATAAGCCTTGGGATGCACAAAATGACGTAAGTGTTAAATAAATGACACAAACGCACTTATTGGATGAACTACATTCCTTAAGTACGAAAAGTGATTAGAATAAGCCTTGGAATGCACAAAATGACGTAAATGTTCATCCAATGACACAAATGAACTTATTGGATGAACTACATTCCTTAAGTACGAAAATTGATTAAAATAAGCATTGGGATGCACAAAATGACGTTAATGTTCATCTAATGATACAAACATGCTTATCGGATAAACTACATTCCTTAAGTACGAAAAGTGATTAGAATAAGCCTTGGGATGCACAACATGACGTAATTGTTCATCCAATGACACAAATGCACTTATTGGATGCACTACATTCCTTAAGTACAAAAAGTGATTAGAATAAGCCTTGGGATGCACAAAATGACGTAAATGTTTAATTAATGACGCAGACGCTCTAATTGGATGAACTACATTCCTTAAGTACGAAAAGTGATTAGAATAAGCCTTGGGATGCACAAAATGACCTAAATGTTCATCAAATGACACAAATGCACTAATTGGATGAACTACATTCCTTAAGTACGAAAAGTGATTTGAATAAGCCTTGGGATGCACAAAATGACCTAAATGTTCATCCAATGACACAAACGCGCTTTCTGGATGAACTGCATTCGTTAAGTACGACAAGTGATTATAATAAGCCTTGGAATGCACAAAATGACGTAAATGTTCATCCAATGACACACATGAACTTATTGGATGAACTACATTCTTTAAGTAC